>JAKSZP010013588.1:0-75132 GCA_022478985.1 Massospora cicadina | reverse complement strand
CATATCATGAACAGGGTTGCCAGGCAATGGAAGGGCATGTGACATTGAGCGTGCTGATAGTAATAAGGATGATCTGGAACTCAGGATGAGTGAACATCTAAAACACCAGCCAAAATACCTCAGGTACAGCCATTCATATTGATGGATGGAAAAATGAAAAAGTCAGCCTCAGTAAATAGCCAGGGATTTTTTGAATTGGAAATTATCGCCACTAATTGTATTAATAGAACTCTGAAACTCAGAATTAAATTGAAATATTTTTAAAGAACTTTTTAAAAAATGAAATGGCGGAAAGGGAAAGAAAATGGGTTAAAAATGGTACCTGTAAAGGACTGATGCCTAAATTCTCACAAAATGGGGAGCTGAAGCTAAGCGCACTCCCATCAAGAATAATTCATGATTAGGTTCCAGAAGATTCTTATCCCAAATTTTTTCTGATACTGAATGTTGGGATTCTTCCTATGAAAGGCGGAAGCCTTGTCCTGGGGAAAAGATTGACATATGCCAGAATGCGGGACTTGATTTCGGAGCTGCCCAAATGGGTCCATAAGTCCTGAATTAAGGTTTGATTTCATATTTTCAGTTTAGGCTTAAAATTTGGGATATTATAAGAACTACTCCAAATTCAGTTAATAAGCCGCTTAATACTAATTTCAACTATTTTACCTAATTCTGAGGCCACATTCATACATCTCAACAATTAGTGGCCCAAAGACCCCAATATCTTTACCAGCTGTTCATTCTGGAATCTAGTATTTTGAACCTCTAAACATGGACTACTGAAAGAGCTCCTACTTAAAATTATACTAATTTAACTAAAGCTACAAATCTATTACCAGGAGATTAATGAGATCGGCTGACCTTTTAATTGGGATGAGATGATGTACAAACCACTTGGGAATTAGTAATGATTGATGAATCACTCCTTGTAATTCCCAGTGAATCATGATTAATCTTTTACTTTCAGCAGTACTATAAATAGTACTGTCTAATTTTTAAATAAAGTACTTTTTTTCAAGGAATTTTTGTTATTTTATTTTTATCTAAGTTTTTATCTTATTCCAATGAACAAACTCCCATCCAACGCTACCTTTTTCAAAGCTCCTTCTTTCTTGAATGACTGTAATGGATGAAGCCTATTACAATCAGCTATTATGTTGGGCTTCCCAGTGCTAGCACCTGCGAGTGCAATAGGAGAAACCCAACACTGACTCCAATCTAACCTGACTGGGTGGATTGGCTTCAAGTTTATTAGTGGGAATATTCATCCCATGACTTTAGCACTAACATTTTGACAATGATGCTCTGGAAGATGTCAGGTTTTGCCCATGGCCAGGCCACATATGGCCAGCTATTGGGTAGGAAATGGACTGACCACGCCCATACCTGTTAGTAAAGGTCTCATTTGCTAAATTATTAAAAAAACTGGCAGATGGAAAATTTTGTTCCTGGAACTAACTTATAGCTGTTGATTTTTTGGTTGAATGTGACTTGACCTCCCTGACAGAACTCAAACTGAAAGATAATCCCTCTGGGGATATGCAATACCTACCTTCCACTGCAATGGCTTCTACCTTCCGCTACCTCTTAGCATAGCTAGTGAATTTTAACTTTAGTTCTTTTGTGGTAATCATGGGTGGAAGAGGCGCGATTTACAGTGGATATGCCATTACCCACTTCTAATCTACCACATAAGCAAAATCTTCAGGGCATCAAGAGGGATTGCCACTGGCTTTCTCTACCTTTTTTGGAATGAGAATTTCTCCCAATCTAGTTGTAGGGATTTGTCAGGCAGACAGCAAGTAAGAATTAGACTGGCCTGACAGCCCAGATGCCAGAGCATCCAAGTGGCAAACCAGAAAGCCAGAGGTACTGCTGCTGGTATGACGAATATGGAACTGGAAGGGAGCTTAATTCTCATTAGATAAAAATGGGATTTTGGAGGAAATTGTTTTTATTGGGAATTTTAAGGAATGAGAATCAACCAACAATTTTCTCAGTGTGATGCGCCCAATTAAATAGTTGTCAATTTTGAGGGAAAATAAGTTGGGATCAGGTTCCATTAGTTTGACCTAAGTGGCGAATTATTTGGGAAATGGGTGGGTTAGTTCCCTGGGAACTGACATCGCAAATTTCAGTGGTGGGCCAAGTTGCAGTCAGTTCAACCTAAGTAGTGAACTATTTGGGAATAGGTGGGTTAGTCCCCTGGGGGACTGACATCACAAATTTCAGCAGTGGGCCGAGTTGTGGTTGGTGGCATTGCGTCAGGTGCAACGCCCAAATTTTCTGGCAGGAAGCTGCCCATTGGGGTGATGCCTGATAGATTTGGGAGGGGGGAAGTTTTTTTGATCATCATGTAAACTGAATTGCAACCGTCAGGCATTCCAGCTGATAGATCAGCCTTCATACCTTTTTGACCATTTGAAATCTGAGTATCAGGCTTATTGCTGCTCAAATTAGTTGTAATTGATTCCATTTTGGTGATCTCGGTGCAGATTTCACTGATTTCTCATAACAATTCTGCTGAGGAGAGTGTGGGTACCAGAAGTGGGATCTGAAGCATAAGGACCATTACCCATCGCTCATCTACCACGTGAGCGAGATCGCCCTGAGTAATTTAGGGTACGGCCATCCTCTTCAGTACCTTCTTGCTCAGGAATGGAAAGATGGCCCAATTGACGCCCAGAGGACATTCACAGGGACTTACAGGATTGCTCCCAAAGGCATACATTACCCTTCTATTATCAGGATGGGGGAGCACTATCCACTGAGAACTTGGGCCAGAACAATATTTTGAGCGCCTTGGGTAGCTTAATTGCCAATATGGAGGCAACCTTTTAGGGTGGAAGAGGATCATCTGGGTGTGCCATGTGGCATGCTTCCACCAGCTCGCAACAATTAGCACAGTTGTGAGCACTAACCCAGCTATTCAAATCGAGGAAATCTTTTCCGTGCCAACAAGTACTGCACCAAGTTACATGAGTGATGAGATTCCAAAATAACCTCAGACTCCACTTCTGCTGACTCTTCAATCACTACTAGCTCAGTGTCCACAGGTGGTGTGCCAAAAAATGGTGACAACTGGGAAGCGCGAAATATAGCGTGTATCTCAATGAGCAGGAATCTCCAACCAGAAAGTGACATTCCCCAAATCCTTCAAGGCCTCATGATTACATAATCGTTTGCTTGTAAAACTTATTCAAGTGCACCTTCATATAAAAGTGACGCATTTTGAGCATGAACAAAGAACACACCGTGATCTAAAGAGTGGGAAGCCATTCTGATATGCAAACAACTTCTAAATGCTGATAGCTTAGATCAGATGCACCTGGACCAGGGATTGAGTGCTCCAGGTCTTATGCGCATGTTTCGCAGCTTCAGGAATCTAAAGGCGAAGGCAAGGCCCATAGGAAAATAAAAGATTATAACCTAACATGGCCTTTTAAGGCGAAACTCCAAAAATGCATGGGAAGCATTATTATGAGCAACCTGGTCCAACGCAAGGTCATCCACCTAAGTATCCTGAAAAGCAGTGGCATAACACCAGATATATTGTTCAAGGATCTGGTTGACCCGCTTTATTTAACTATCTGACTGGGGGTGATATGAGGTGGAATGACATGACTAAAAGTTTCAAGTTATCCAGAAGAGCCATCCAGAAGCGTGATGTTAGCTGTGGCCTACAGTCTCTCACAATCTCCTACAGAAATCCAAACATCAAGAAGACATGCCACACAAAGAGGCGGGTGGTATCCTTAGAGGTAATTGTGAACAAATGGGGGATACATGAATAAAAGATAGTAAACCGGTCTACAATGACCGTAATTGCATTATACTCATTGAAACTAGGGATCTCAACAATAATTTTGACGGATAATGAGATCCACAGACCCTAATCCTGCTACAAGAGATGGAGAAGACTATTTCTCCTATAGCAATCAGATTTCGCCTGTGCACATGTTACACAGCTAGCAATCCATGGCAGAATATCCTTAGAGATTACCAGCCAGTTGTACGCCCACTCCAACAGCTTAATACATTTATTATTAAGTGACCCACTGCTTGAGGGTCATGGTGAGCCTGAATTACTTTGTTGTAAAGATGAGGTGGGACTCATACTTGGCCCTTAAACAAGGTTTGTCTCGAATGATGTATACTATGCCTTTTGATGCGCTGGGAGTCCAAGCTGGTCAACCTGCTCTAACCCTTCAACGTAGGCCATCTGACCCATGAATACCTGATTGACCAACAATGAATTTGGACCCCGCTCTCCACAGAAGCTTGTAAAGGCAATGACAAGAATCTGGCCCAACAAAATTTCTGTGGTAAACTCTGTTCTTCTGCAACCGTCTGACCCAATGATGGGCTGCACTAAGCAAATCAGGGAGGACGTTCAGCAAACCCTTGACATATTCATACTCAAATTAAAAAATTGCAAATATACTGATATTCTAGGCATGGCAATACACCAGCTTCTGAAGCTTTCAGAAATATATGAGGGCCTGATGATCCATTCGAATAGTCACTTAATGTCACATGCTCTGAAGGAGGTACCTCAAATGCGTAAATGACCATGCCACAGCCAACTCTTTTTGTAATTGTCTCAGGACTGTTCAGATGAAGCGAATTTGCACTTAAAATCCGACTGTATGTTCCAAACCATCTTGTTCCTAAGGCAACACTTCCCCCCACAGTGGCCAATGATGCATTGCATGCAATGTTGAAAGTCTTAATGGTATCAGCGTGCTTGAGAATGAGTGGTGCCATGAAAACCTCCATGATAGATTCAAATCATTGTTGGCATTCCGCCATCCATCGAGATAAAACATATTTCCCATCAAGGGGTGCAGCAGCGTGGCCAGATGCTAGAGGTCTGGAGAGAATTTTTAGTCAAAAAGCATTATGGTGACTAGGAAGCTCCACAAATGCTTTTGGAAGCTGGGGGTGCGCCATGAGAGGATGGCCTCAAGCTTGCTGGGAGGAATTGTGTACCCATATGCCAGTACCAAGCTACCTAGGAAGGTAACCTCATTCTTGAAAAACTCGCACTTTTAGGGTTTTTTATAGAGTTGAGCTTTGTGCAGCACAGCCAACGCCTCATCCAAGTCCTTCTCATGTTGCTTAGAAGTTAGGGAATGCACAAGGTTATCATTGGTATACGTCACCGTGCAGAAAAGCTGAAGATCACCTAGTACATCATTAATCATCTACTGGAATGTGGCCGGGCGTTTTTCAAGCCATAAGGCATTAAGTGGAAATGGAAGCCCCTCTTCTGGTATGAATTGCCATAAACCACTACTGACCTTCTGACACCAAAATTTGATTGAATGCATTTATAAAATTGAGTGCCAATAACACTTGAGGTTTTACATTTTCTTGGCTAAACGTCAGCTCAAGGGGAAGGGGGTAGGGATAATGAATGAATATGCTATAAAGATTCTTATAGTCACACAAGTCCACAAGGTGCCTTCAGCCTTCTATGCAAACACTACATAATAGTTGATTTGCGAAGAGTCCTAAACACCAAACCCTTTGTAAGCATGTCATTTAACCACACCTCCAGGGCCTTGTCTTCCTGTTCTGTGTAAGAGTACAAGAGACTGTTGATTTTGATTACATTCACTGACAAGCGGAAGACTAAATCAAAAACAGAGTATGTGGAGGCGGTTGGCTTTTTCATGTTAAAAATTTACTGGATTTAGGAAAAGCTGAGGGAAAATCTGCCAGCAGCTTTGTTAGGCATGGTGTTGCAGCGATTAATCCCACCAAACCACACAGGAGAGAAAGCACTGATCCGTAGAATACTGTTTCTATATTTTGGGGATTCTAATATGACAAAAGGTTGTATTCCAGGTCGATATTAACCTATTGATGCTACCACAAACAACCCCCAGACTAAAGAAAAATTAATCTGGCACCGTTTTAAACCAGTCGCAGAAGCCAAACCCATGTACTGAATATGGTACTGGGCGCCGCACCAAGTAGCAAAACATTAAAGCCAAAGATGCACTCAAAACTGAGGATCCTACATTCAAATCAAGGACCAGCCCCTGCACAACCTGCAAACTCTTTTAGTTCCCAGCGGCTCTAGTGTAAACAAGTGTCTCAATGGAGGCCACGTGAGCTCCCAACTGGATCTTGATTTGCAACAAAAAGTAAGTATGATCTTATTCTTCACCAAGGGGTGAGACTCACTCAGAGGAGAAGGGATATCCGTTGAACTCTCCCCTCAGTTTGTCCGTGGGAGCTGAGGTCATGTCCGCCACCATCTGAACAAACCCAAAATTTTCCACTTCCCCATGGAAAACCATAGCACAAATGGATTCAAATACATTTGCTCCTTTAAAGCGGCAGCGTCAACTATGAGAATTTAAGCATCAGAACCCCCAATAGGGGAATGAGGGGGCAGATCAGCAACCCTAGGAACAAACAACACCCTCACACTAGCAACCCATGCCTTCCCACTTCCTCAAGGAAAAGGGGAACCCAGGGTCCTCCACCACTTGTCCTGGGGGTAGATCCTACTGGTGTTTGTGCCCAGGAAAATGTTTGAACCTCAGAATAAAAGCCACGATCTTCTGATTGGGCCTTCCTTGTGGCATCCAACTTTATAGCTAACAGGTTAACTTTACATTTGTATAACTGAACCAATGAAGAACCCCTCCCATATGGCAGGAATGAGAAGGATGGAAATGTGGGTCCTTTAATATGTCATAAAGAGTGCTGATAATTATAAGTCTAGCCTGGAGGACCGGGTAAATAACCACACAAAACCCCAGCCAAAATATACCTCAGGTAAAGTCATCCATATTGATGGAAGAAAAATGAAAAAGGCAGCCAAAAGGAATATCCAGGATTTTCCAGAATTGTAAATTATCGCCACTAAATGTTTAGAAGGGACTCTGAAGCTCACAAATAAAATTGGGATGTATTTTTAAGAAATTTCTATTAAAACCAAAAATGGCGGAAAGGGAAAGAAAATGGATCAACAACGGTACCTATTGGAGATCATTGCCTAAATTCTCATTAAATGGGGAGCTGAAGATAAGCACACTACTGTTGAGAATATTTTATAATTCAGTTTCAGCGGATTTTCAAATGAAATGTATTCTGGTGCTGACTTAGATATGAACTGACCAGGCAAATTGGCAAGAAATTCATTTGTGGTGATATTGTTCCGCCACTACTGCATTTGGCACAATGATGATGACACCTCCAGAAAATGGCAGGATGAGCCCACGGCCAGGACACATAAGGCCAGCTCCATCTGGTCAGAAATGGATTGACCATGCCCGTACCTGTCAGGGATTGCTCATTTGTGAAATCATTGGGAAAACCTGGCAGCTGGTCAATTTTTCACCCAAAGCTAACTTGCGGCTATTCTTTTTTGTTGGTGGTTTGAAACTAAACCTCCATTGTGGAACTTGAACCTGCAGATAATCCCTCCTGAGGACATGTACTACCTATCTTCTGAGGCGATGGCTTCTACCCTCTATCACCTCCTGGAACAGCTACTGAATTTCACCCACCAAATCTTTGGTGGCAAGCATATACAGGAGAGGCGCGATTCTCAGGGGGTATTCTGTTACTCATCTCTCATTTATCACATGGACTAAATTGCCCAGGGCAACAAGAAGGATATCCGCTGGCTTTCTTCCCATTTTTTTGTTTTGAACGAGAATTTCTCCTAATCTAGCTGCAGGGTTGCCCACCAAGGTTTACACTGGCCATCCCTCTCGTCGCCCTGGGTGGTCTAGCCAATGCGGTGGATGAGAGATGAGTAATGGAATATCACCTGAAAAACATGATTTGTCCGCCCCTGCTTACCAAAAAGAATTGGTGGGTAAAATGAGAAGTTGTTTTAGGAGGTGGTGGAGGGTAGGAGCCATCGCCAGCAGAATATAATTGGCGCATGTTCCAGGAGGGGGTATCTGTAGGTTTGAGTTCCAATGAGGAGGTCAAGTCACATTCCAACAAAAAGAAAGGGACCAAGTTTCAGGTGTTAAGATTCTTATCCGCCAGGTTTCCCCAGAAGTTCTAGAATGAGCCCGTCCCCAACAGTATGGGTGTGGCCAATCCTTTCCAACCCAATGGAACTGGCCATATATGACCTGTCAGTCGGTGCAACCTGCCATCCACTGAAAGAGTCATCATTATCACACCAATCGCAATTATGGCATAATTAATATTATCAATAGCAAATTTGATTTAGCAGGTTGAATATGACTCAGTATTGGAAATTGTTTAGAATGATAATCTATCTGAACTGAATCACAAAATGTTCTTAATCGTAGTGCACTTAGCTTTAGTTCCCCATTTAGTGAGCATATAGGGTAGTGGTCCTCTGACAGGTACCACTGTCACTCTATTTTTCCCTTTTCACTATTTTTGTTTCCAATTAATTCTTAAAAAAACCAAATCTATTTGTGATTTGGAGAGTTCTAATGAACGCTTAGTGGCGATGAATTCCCATGTTTTGAATCCCTGGACAGTCCTCATTACTGTTTTTATCTGTCAATATGGATGGCTGTACCTAAGGTATTTTGGATGGATTTTGGTTCTCACTTACCCAGAGTTCTAGGCCAATTTATTATTATCAGCGTTCTCTGACATAATGGAGTGACCACAGTTCTGATCCTTCTTCACCCTTTGTCATACAAAGGGTGAGAATTGGTTTTGTGTGACAACTGGAAGCTCCATTATCTTAATCTCAATTTCCCCTGGAGTTGTTAAGTTCCTACTAAACCAGCCAGCAATAAGATTCTTTCCGTCCAGAGGGTGGAAGTGTTGGGTCCTTATTGCTCTTCACATCTGGGCTAGCCTAGTCAGGTTGCAAGCGTGAGGTGTTGTTCAACCCTATGGTCACATCCCCATCTCCCTAATCTGCTTTTTCTGCTTGAGTGGGGGCATTTAAGCAGTTGATCTAGATGCTCCAGAGGAGCTATTATATGTGATGCGCTGGTGCCCCAGTTGTCCACGGCGGAAATAGCAAGGTCCAGGTGCATACAGGCGGTGTATACCATGGCGTCTTATTTAGTGGACGTCTGGGGAATGGTTTGGGTGATATCTTCCCTTACGGAGGCATCCCATATTTTGGCAAGGAAATAATATCAGGCATACTTTTATTTGCCAGTTAAGATCCAGTTGGGCGCTCATGTGGTCTCCGTTGAGGATCTCTTGGACAAAAGCCACTGAAAATTTTATGAGTTTCTGGGTTGCTCATGGTGGATCTTTATTTGGATGTCAGATCCTCATTTTAAATGTGACATCAGCATTAATGACCGTTACCCAGTGCGACGTCCTTACCATTATCAGTAAATGTATTGGGCTTCTGTGATCTGTTTAATATTATGACAGATTTGTTATTTCACATAATCCTGGGGTTGGTTGGTGGCGGAGGCACGGGTTTGTATTTACCTAAAGCCCAATCTCCTGTCATTTGAGAATCCTCAGGTGAGGGGCAAATTTCCATTGTTTATTACCTTTTCTCTGGTGTGTGCAGTGGGGTCAATTGTGTCATTTTCTTTTGCTATGGCGTTGCCAGCGGATTTAAATACTGAGAGAAACATTACAGGGACTCCTTATTGTGGAAAGCCAACTGGCTTCCCTCCCATTATGTATGATTTTTCATTCCAGCTAACTATTAATAATAATAACATTAATTGCCCTTTTTCTCCTTATACAGAACATAAGGACAAGGCTTTGGAGGCGTTGTTGAATAATATGTTTGAGAAAGGATGGGTGTTTAAGAAGACCTCACCTTTCATGTCTCAAATAGTGTTTGCAAGAAGTCTGATGGCATCTTGCAGCCCTATTTAAACTATAAGTAACTTTATAACATACTCACAAATGGTCCATACCCCCTTATCCTCAAGCAAACTATTAGCCAGGTGATTGCAAATTCCCAAGTTTTTTTTGAAGCTTAATATTGTGAAAGCATTAAAACAGATTTGGGTGGCAGAAGGTTAGGAGTGGCTTATGACGATTTGTACCAGGAAAGAATCTTCCAATTTATTGTAATGCCTTTTTGGCTTGAAAAGCGCCCTGGCCACATTCTGGCAGATGATTGACAACATGCTGGGAAACCTTCAGTTTTCCTGAGAGGTGGCATATATTATACAATATTTATGTGCATTCCCCACTCCTGAGCAGCATTAGAAGGACCTGGAGGCAGTGTTGGCTGTGCTGCATAAGGCTGACTTCTGTGGTAAAACCTATAATTATTAGTTTTTCAAGGATGAGGTTACCTTCCTAGGTAATGTTGTTCTGAAGGATGGGTATTTAATTCCTTTCAGCAAGCTTGAGGACATCCTCTCATGGCTCACCCCCACTACCCAGAAACAGTTGCAGAGCTTTAGGCACCATCAGATTTTTTATAAACTTTTCTGCCCTCTTGCAGCTGGCCGCGCCACTGGACCCTTTGACAGAGAAGAATGATCTGTTCAAATAAACAGCGGAATGCCAACAGCCAATTGATATCATCAAGGAGGTGTTAATAGCACCGCCCATTATCAAGCATGCTGACCCCAATGAGCCTTTATTGTCACCTGTGATGCATTGTCAGCCGCTGTGGGGCAGTGATGCTCAAGAATGAAATGGTTTTAACATCCAGTAATTTTTTCTTGTGCGAGTTTGCTTCATATGAACAGTCCTGGGTCTTTTATGATAAGGAGTTAGACGCCATGGTGTGGTTTCTTACACAATGTTGGTAGCTCCTTCAGGGCATGCGACATGAGGTGTATGTGCAGACAGATCATCAGGCCCTTATGTATTTCTGCAAACCACAGAAGATGGTGCATCGCCAGGCCATGACATACCATGATCTTTGAATTTTTAATTTTAAGTATGAATTTGTCAAGGGTTCATTGAATGTCCTCCCTAAATTTTTAAGAGTTGATTTGGGAACAAGGGCGTCAGAACTCAAATGCACAGGTTAATCACACATGGAAAAAAGGTACTGTTTGAAGACAATATCCTCAACCAAAAAGTCAAAAATCTTTCTTTACACTAACAGGTATATTTATTGATCAAGTAAGGGTTCACCTTAGTATCTAATACTATCAGCAGCTCTTGGGCATTTAAAATTTTTTCCTAGTTGGGTTCTAACTTTATTACCAGAGAAAATATCCCCTTGCCATTGGCATTCCTCATCAGATATGCTCATTCTACTAGAGTTATCATTGGTGAGATAATTACCTACCAGGCAGCACTCCAAAATTGGTAGACTAAATGATGTGAAATCTAAACTGGGTCGAGGAAGCGTTAACTATAGCTCAGCATATTTCCCTGAAAAAGAGTTAATCTGTTTTATATGGTTGAATTACTGGCTAATGGCCATGATGATTTTAAAGCCATATTAATAGGAAAATTTACGCCAGCAGGGGGCGACATAGAATGATTCCTCTCAATAGTTTATAGTCCATAATAATCTTAAACCATAGCTATGATGGCCAATAAGTTTGTAAGGGAATGAGGTATGTGCCAGGGGGATTTAGGGTTTCAATTAATAGTAACCCAATCTTTAGGCTTTTACATATAAAAACCATGCACGAGTGCCAGGGTGAGTACATTAGATAATTAAATCTGCTATCTAGTATTAGTTAAGGTATGACAATTAATATTATAGCGTAAACTGTCTAGATGGTTGGTCAAACCATTTACAACATTTCCCCCCACTATACCAAACATCAGGTAGCCAAGATGTGAGGGTTTTTAGCTTATTGAGAGCTTGGGCCATATCTCTTTCTGCTAAGCATCACTTTTCGAAAATCAATTCAGCCTGAAATTTAGCTCCACTAAAGAGATTTACGAAAACTATTAGCAAATATGGCGGGAAACCCCGCAAAAGAACCCGCAGGCTATGCCAAACGAGCCAGCACCACCCCAAACGAAGCAACCCTCGGTTACCCACCTCAGGGTCAACCAGAATCACCCGCTCTCAAGCAGCAGCCATGAAAGCAGGCACCACCCCCAACCTGGAGCTACTTCAACTAGCGCCAGTTCACACAATCGCACTTCTGAACCTGCACGCCTAACAGCTCTGTGTGCGCTGCCTCCCACCAACCCGCTGGGCCCCCTCCAACCAAGGAGGCCATCACCCAAGCTGTTTTAATGGCGTCTGCTCAGTTGAATGCAACTCAGCCCATCCAGACATTCACCTCCCCTATCGTGTCAGCTAATTCAGCCCCATCTATTATTGCTGACGCCGTGTTTCTGGCTCCCTCCATGAGGGGCGATACCCAGCTACCTGGTCCCCAAATCCTCAGATGTAAGGTTGGATTATACCGCACATTCTGGTTCACTAAGCATCAAATTGGGACAATCTACTCTTCCCAATGAGGATTCAAATGGTTCGGATTTTGGAACTTCACACCAGTTCCAATCCCACCCATCCCATTTAAACCCCATAATTGGCACTTCTCAAGTCGGCACTTTATCTCAATATGCTGAAAACGACCAATTCACCAATCAGCCAGTGAGTTTTGCCCACGAAATCACAGCAAATACTCGGGCTGAATTTACCCAAATAGATTGGAATGGTGATGAAACATCTCCCTCCTCCCAACTAGCTGGAGTTAATTCCAATCTGGATGGGCCTCCCCATTTAGCGAGGCCCAACAAACCGCCCCTCAATTTAATATGACGCCAGCAACTGCTGTAACATTCCAGAAACAAGGGAACTCCGCAAACTTGTCCAAACCACCAGCTCACACTCAACCTGCAATTGCAGCCCAAAGCAAACACAAACGTACCAAAGGAGCCACTGGGGCGTGGCAAAAACCTCTGGCACCAACGCTACCCAAAGCTGATCCCCGTGAAGTGGCGTTTATTGCTGATGTTAAGAAGAAATGGGCTGAACATCGATGAATCCCCCCCTTGGGTTGGGACCATCTAGTACTAAAAAAAAGAAGAAATGGGCCGAAACTAAAGCGCAAAAAGCTCTACCTCGCTCAACCCTCTCCCACGCAATTCGCCTTTATTATGGGCATAACCCTGTTGAATTCTATACAGAGGATTACTTCTCATACTTTGCAGCGATTGCGGAGACATTCCCTATTAACACCACCATCCATGAATCAGTGGAGGGCCACTACATCGATGTGGGCTTCACTGAAGCTGCCCTTGCTGACCATGCTGCCACCCTCCAGGTCATTATTCCACGCGGATCTCTTCGCATCTCCCGCACACGCTCTCACCTGGAGAAAATTTCATGGGTTACTTTTTCCAACCTACCAACGACTGTTGATCCTGAGTCTCTTAAACTGGCACTCCATCGTGGTTTAATGGAGTTTGGGTCTGTTCTTTCAGTGGACTTTAGCGTTCCCTCTTACTATGCTCCCACTCAAAGAGCTCGCACTGCTAGGGCGTCGTTCATCCCCTCCCCCACTGTATCCCGCAACATTGAGGTTATTCCTCGTGTGGCGGTAGTTGGGGCATGCCCTGAGATCTTTTTTGTTGACCCTGATCAGGCGCGCCCCCGGTGTTCATGGTGTAACGCCCTTGGACACTTGTATAGTGGCTGCACAGCTCGAAAACAAGCCCTCTTAGCCACCACCCAGGGGCCTAAACCAGGCCAAAAACGATCCCACGTGGCTGCAGCAGCAATTCCACAACCCACACAATGAGTTCCCGTTCAAGACCTGTCCCCTGAGGCCTTACGCCTAGCAGTTGAAACAGCTAACCCCACTATTGGTATGGGATACCTTCGCGCTCATGCCCCCCTTCCAATGGGCACCCCCTCCAATCTCCCAGAGTCAACTCCCTCTCTCACCAAGCGCAAGGCATCTCCCACAGGGTGCCCCTCGTCAGCCACCCCCACTCAGGGCTCCGCGGCACCCCCACCAACCTCCACCAGCGATTTATCGCATCAACCCTCAGCTCCCAATGGAGCTATGCCCACCAGCATGGACTGGCAACTCACGGCCTGCGGTAGAAGTGCCACCTCAAAGAGTCCTACCCCAACCCCACAGTTCATTTCGCGCGGATCATTTGCAGTGTTGGAGGAAGTGAATATGGACTCAGACTCATCAAATGGGGACACCGCGGAGGTCACCATTGAGCACCCTCAGGTCCTTCCCCTGCAACGGAGCGGGGGCAGCATCCTAGGCTGGCTTACTGGGTCCTCCGCCCCCCACCCTCTCCTTCCCTTCAGAACCCTCGACGCTCCTCACGGATTACAGCTAATAGTCAAGCTAAAGGACTCAAAACTAGCCGCCTCACAGCAGCAGGTTTAAGCGCTGGCAACCCCCCAGGAGTTGGAGAGGAACAGCTATGAGTCCCCATGGCAGCACCCTGGTCCTGCAATCCATCAACGCAAATGGGTTGCGGGACTTTAAGCGGAGAGCCCGCCCCCTCCGAAACTTCAGGTCAGCACAAATTGACATCGCTGCTGTCCAGGAGCCCCATATCCTCCCCCACGAACAATCTGCATGGAATGAACAGTTTGGAGGCAACTCCTTCTGGACAAACCATGCCGCCCTTATTGTTTTGAATCCCCGGGTTAAAACCCATTCTTTTTCACAATATCTAGGTGGCCGCCTCATACTGGCCAAACTCACCACTCCTGACTTCTCCTTCTTCGCTGCAAGCATCTACCTGCCTAATGCAGGTCAGGAGCAAAATCGGCTCTTGGAAGATCTCCTCCAACTCAATCTCCCACGGAATACAGTCCTCTTAGGAGACTTCAACACAACCATAAGTCGCGTCCGTGACTCTTACCCCCCTGCAGCAAAGGAACGCCCTGGATCAAGTCGCCTCCAGGATTTCCTTCGCCTGAGTGGCTTTATAGATGCGCTTCCACCCTCCGCGTCTGGCCTAGGTTGCATGACTAGGATCCAGTATGATGGAGGAGCTTTCCAGTCAGCGTCACGCATAGATATGGCACTGATTGGCCCCCTGCTAATTGGCCGCGTCTCCTCTCCCATCTCTCGTGACAACCATCTGAGTGATCACAGGTCACTCACCGTTGTCCTCACCACCACACTTAGACCGTCGCGTAGGTTCTGGCCTAGGGTTGCCCCAGCTCTTCTCAACAACCCCTTCACTAAGGAGAAGCTGTCTATGACCATCCGGGAGACTCTCACCTCCCCCCACCCCACCTGCTTGACCACAAGGCTAAATGGGCGGTGACCAAGGAGGGCATCACCCGCGTTGCTTACAACTGTGCCAAAGCCCAGATGACTGCAGCTCGCGCCAGAGTCAAAAGGGCGGAAGCCAGAATCAGACATCTAGAGCGAAACTGCCAGCCTTCGCCCTCTCCTCAGATGGTTGGAAGACTGGGAAGCGGCGCAGGAAGCACTCCGCTTGGAGCTCACACTGCAGGAAGAACGGGCAGCAAACTTTACAACATCTCGTTACTATGCTCAATGGGAACGCCCTCCCGCTTCTTCTTTCAGAAACAGAAAGCCCGGTCAGCAGCGCAGGATATTACTGCACTGAAGATTGGCACTACAACCACTTCAGACAAGGAGGAAATCACGCAGGAACTACACCGCTTCTACTCCAGCCTCTTTCATGCCACCCAGGTGGACCGATCGGACATCCAAGACTTCCTGTGGCGGGCTCCAGAGCCGCCCATTGACCCACGGGCTGATGAGGCTCTACTGGCGCCTATTTCCATCCAGGAGGTGATGGAAACCCTTCTGAAATCCCCACGGCTTAAAGCCTCAGGCCCAGACGGAATACCCTTTGAGGTGTAACTTCTGGAACCTGCAGTGATAGCCAGAACCCTCCGCGACCTCTTCGCTGCACTCTTGGTGAATGGCGAGGTCCTCCCCGACTCCAGAGGCTCAATCACGACCCTCATTCACAAGAAGTCAGACCGTGAGAACCTGGCGAACTGGCGCCCCATAGCGTTGATCAACACAGACCACAAGCTCTTCACGAAGCTTCTGGCCAACCGCATCACCAAATGGGTGTCACCTCGCCTCTCCCCATCCCAGTATGGTTTTATTCCGGGGAGGTCGTTATGGGACAACTATAATGACCTTCACGTGACTTTGATTGCTAACTCTCAAGGTGAATGGCTTTGTGGCTCTCCTGAATATGGAGAAAGCATATGATCGGGTAGCCTGGAAGTATATTGATGCTTCCCTGGCCCGCTTCCATCTCCCACCCGCAGCTAGGCGCTGGATATCAGCGCTCTATGACCAGCTCCACACCAGAGTCCTGGCGCCAATGGGCTTTACAGTGGCAGTACCAGTTGGATAAGGTCTCCGGCAAGGGGACCCCCTGAGCCCTATCCTTTTTAACATCACCCTTGACCCCCTCTTGGCCTCCTTACAGGACAAGCTGACAGGGATTCTGGTCCCAGGTAAAGCCCCCACACGCACCATGGCATTTGCAGATGACACTGCCATTGCATTTGACTGCCCTGGGGATGTTGCCCTCGCTGCTGTGACCATTGAGAGGTACACCAAGGCGTCCAACGCCATGGTCAACACCTCCAAGACAACAGTTGTACAGGTCGGCTCCCCCACCATTTGGTATTGAACCTGAGCGCGAGTACCTTCCGTCACCTGGGCGTTCTCACCAACCAACAAGGAGTTGCGCTAAAAGAAAATGAGGACTTGCTCCTTGCAGCAGTTAACTCCAGGATTGCCAGCTGGAACCGGCGGCACATCACCCCCAGGGTCGAGCTCTGATGGCCAATGTGTTCCTTCTCTCCAAAGTCTGGTTCCTAGCGCACGTCTGCCCATTCACAGATGCCTTTTATACGCGGCTCAATGTACTCCTCCGCTGTTGGATCTGGGGCTCAAACCATCCACCAATGGCCCTCTCAACCACTGCCCAACCCTGCAATGAAGGGGGCCTAGGGCTTCTGGACACGCGATCCCGCGCCACCACAATCTTCCTGAAGTTCCTATGGCCGATTGTCTGCTGGGACGCGACCCCCATGCCCCAATGGGCGCCCGCCCTCCGCCAGTCAGTGTCAGCAGCTCTGGGTCTTCCTAGAGCATCTCTGACCTCATTAGGGAGTGGCTCACAAACCACCCAGGCCATCGCCTAAAACCATCCTCATCCCCCTACTGGAACCAGGCTCTCCTTGCCCTGAAACGAGTAGGCGCGCGGATCCACCATGCCTTCCCATACAGAAGGGAAGGCCCTGGCCTCAGCCCACGTCGCCATGCAATTGTGCACAATGGACAAGTTGTCACAACTCGCCTCAACCCCCAAGATCGTCCTCCCATCCGCCCAAGACTCCTTGAGCTCCTCCCTCCCTCCGTGAGATTTGACCTTAAGGAATTGTGGAAGGACGTCTATCACCCCATCCTGTCAGCAAAGGTGTCCAACACCTTATGGAGGGTACTCCACTGTTCATACAGGACAGGGGACCGGACTGGCCCTACCTTCCAGCACCGAAGCTGCCCCCGCTGTGTGGAGCCTATTGACTCCCACCTCCACCATTTTTTCACCTGTCCAGGTGTCGCCGCATTTTGGCCAAAGGCCGCGCGCTCCACCATGCTCAGCCCTGGTCTGGACACCCTGTGCAAGACCTCATGTTTGAGCAGACATTGCCTGGTTGCCACCGACCCCTCCGTTTCCTCGCCTATGCCACAGCCATCTGGACCATCCATAACTCCTTCCTTCGTGCTGCCTTTGACCAGCAGGTGTGGACCCTTCCACACATGATCACCCACTTTCAGGTACACTTTAAGATGGCCCTGAAGGTCTGCACTATGTCGCCAACCCTCCCCCACTCAGTTGTCACTGCAGCACGGCTCTGGCGCGCAAACCCCCTCCCTTTCTCGATGCCTCCTCCCTCCCCTTCCTCGCCTCAGGCTCTTAGGAGCCCAGGCGTAATTCAATAAACATCGATGAATCCCCCCTTGGGTTGGGACCATCTAGTACTAAAAAAAAAGAGAGCTTGGGCCATTGGAGAAGCTCTGATGATATTGTTTTAGGAACTAAGTATGCACTTGGTTAATGAGATTTCTAACAAGATCATTCAGAGTGTAGGCATCTGTGGATGTCTTCTCAATTATCTCAGAAAGGGCCTTTCTATCTGTGCTCCAATTTTCTTATTTATCCAAACCCATGATTATCATGATAATATACAAAGTCACTCACAACAAAGTGGGGCCTGGTCTGCCACTCTCGTTATAATGCTTCCAAGATCTTTCTTTTCAAGCCAACGCATTAGAGTAAGCTCCGCCCTGCAATTGAATCAAAGTTCTATTCAAATTCTCTAGATTGGCATTAGGGCTCACTCTTTCTTGAGCCATGCACAAATACAAGATCGATGGAATGGCCGGTTGCTTCCCATTGAGCAATGCAAATGGCGAATGCCTCATGGTTGAGTAAACAAGATGTTATATGCAAATATGACGGAAGGCAAATGAAGTTTCTATCTGGATCCCTTACCCATAACTATCTTATATAACATCCAACGACGGTACCATTTACTCATTTCACTTCACCATTGGTCTCAGGATGGTAGGATGTAGATACTACGCCATGTATAACCATAAAATCGTTGATGTTAGCAATTGTTTGGGAGGTATTATAAGTTGCAATATCCATCAATAGAAACTGAGGACATCCATAGTGATATATGACATTTCTAAGGTAGACTTGACTTGTTGTAATAGCGCCCAAGTCTTGAATTTCCTTGACCTCACACAATTGGTGAGGTGATAAATGGCCACAATGATGTATTTGAAATGTCCTGATGTATTAGACAAAGGCCTACGACATCAATTGAAATGGTATGTCAAGTGAAGTTTAGTTTAACTAGCTGATAAGAAGTTGCTTTTCTGTAGGGTAATCCACTTGACATTCCTTGCAGCACTGAAGGGTCTCATTAGTATCAAAATTGATTCCTAACAGGGTTGCTGTTTCTAGCTACTCAAATGTCTTTTTAAAACCGCATGACCCATCGCCTTATAAGCTCCAATGATTTTATCAGTTTGTTCCATTGGCTGAGGAATACAATGGTGTTGATCATTGATAACCTTATAAAGTTTACCATGTTAAATGAAGGGTTCTTTATCAATTTTCATAGTGAGCGTTGAACTTCAGCTGGGTAATTATCAAAATTTTGGTTTAGCATTTTTATTAAACAATTTATCAGCAATATAAGCTGCCAAGACCACGGAGGGAAAGCGAGAAACCCAATCAGTGTTTTGATGTTTGACACAAGGTTGATGCTGAACGTTAAATTGTAAGCTAATAATTTCAGGGCCCAATGGCTAACCGGCCTTTGGGCTCTTTCAAATTATGTAACTATTGAAGGGATGCATGATCAGTCACTACAGTGAAATGCAAGCCATAAAATATACCCAAAAACTGCTTACACGCGTAGATAACTGCCAAACACTTTGTCTGGATTACTCAGAATTCTCTTGTCCCCGGAGATTCTAATCCATCAATCCCCCTGGATTTATTGAAAGGAGAGCTTAATTCATCTCAAACTATCAGCATAATAGAAACGATCAACCTCACCCCAATCAATTGATTGAAGATTTGATCGCACAGAGATTATTTAGCACTGATAGATTATGAACCAAATCAAAACCTATAAATATCCAATCGTTTAGATAAAGAATTAGATCGAGTTTAACTTGATTTTATTTTATATATCACTTTTTGTAGAATCCACTTAATGTAACTTCAAGAGAAAACCTGCCCCATTGGAAGTGTAATTCAAAACTTCAATAATGGTGCTCACTACAGGGGCTACTCTGAGTTACACACCATGAACACGTCTGTCACTATTATGGATTCACAATTTTACCTGAAGAAGCTCAAGACCATGAGCATGGCTTATTTTACAATGGATCTGTTCATCTAGAATTGAAATCCCAAGAGTACTGTCCACTTTGGAATTCCGTGCTAATTTATAATTTTATAATCCTAAAATCAGCTTTACAGCGAATTTTCAAATCCCTCCTGAGGTTTTAAAAAATGATATTTAATCAAATGCTTGAGGGAGCCTTAGTTCCTGGAATCCGTTCCACCTGATCTCGTTCTAATGCTGTACCCTCTATCTTAGGAGAAGTGTTGAAAATCTCCCAAATGCCAGGAATTAGCACTGAGCAACATTTGCTTCAGCTTGTAAACCTACCCTACACCATCTATTACTGGTTGTGGGAATGCATCATCAAGGGAAGCTCGATTTACTTAAGGACTTCAGTCCTTGAATAAATATGTTACCAAGTTTTTCAAATATGCTTTAGATTTAGCAAAGATAATCAAGATGCCATCATAAATAATCGGACCTTTTTAAAAGAAGTACATCAACAGCTTATTCAGCTTCACCATGGGATGTCCAGCTTCATTGAATTACAGTTTCCACAACGAGTCTGGGAAAGTCAGCAAGAATGGAAAGTGGGAATTTCTCAACTTTCTGAGTAGAGTTGAGAAATGGAAGCAGAAATCAGAAATCTACTTTCTAAATTGAAGCAATTGTACTCAGGAATCCAATCCTGAGTCATTGAGGTAGAGAAAACTTCTGGCACTATGGGTCATCCTGGGGTTAAGGACCCCATGGTCTACCTGGGATCGTAGGTCCAAGAGGACCCCCTGGTGTTGAAGGGCCCCGTTGACCACCAGGTGCAGATGGACCTCAGGGACCCCTCAGGGCAGATGGACCTCAGGGGCCCCAGGCGCTGATGGGTATTCAGGATCCCTTCAACAAGTCGACTTTTTATTGAGTATGGTGGATCTCTTATGTGACCAATTTTTAAAAGTGGCCAAGGAATGTAATTTAACATCTGAGGGGGTAAAGATTGATCCCCTCCTGTCACTTCAATCTCTCTCTATGAACTGAGTAATCTGGGTAAATGGGCGAAGGACACCAACATCCTGTTTCAGGCTTACAAATCAAAAGGTGAGATGCTCCAAGCCAAAATTGAAACTTTGGAACTTAAGTACAGTGCTCAACAGGAGCAAATTTATAAACTATCTCGTTGGTTGTATGAAAAAGTGGGGCATGTTGAATTCAATTGATGGATTTGCAAAATTTTTACTGAGACCGTAGGCCCCTACACTCCATTTTCTTCTCAAGTTTCTGATTCTAACTCTTATGTTTCTACTCAATCTGAACACCCTGGAGTTCATGTTTTAAGGTCAATGCTCCAATGAGTTTCAAGCCAGTATTTAAAGACAAGTACTCTCTGGGGAAGTCAGCATTTATCTCCTTCCTCTATCTATACGAAAAGGCTCTGAGTCAGGCCACTGATCATCAGAAAATGAATTACTTGCCTAATTGTCTCAATAAATTGGTCCAGGATATCATAGTACCCCACTTAATGACTTGCACTACTTGGTCTCAGGTCAAAGAGGTGTTGATCAAAGAATTAAGAAGTTAGTAAACTTTTCCTCTCAAAAACAGGCTTTTATGGGTAAACAACCCTATGAAATAAATTAATAAAATATTTTGCTCATCAGTTCTATAGTGAGACTCAAACTTTGGTGGCCTGTGGTCAGTTTAATTTGGATGAAGCAATTACTGCCATTGTGTCTGCTTTTACTTCCAGGACTCAGTTGCAAGTATACATTCTTAGCTTAAAGAAGACTTTCAGAAGTATATTAGACATCAAGGGATTAAAAGATCACTCTCTCTGATCGGCATAACTTTCTGAGCAAATTAATTTCAGTAAATTAAATTCAAACACTTAATTGCACACTGAAGTCTTGCTCTGATGTTGGTGGATCCCCCACTGACTGTCCCAGCATGGGGAAGTGGCGAAACTCTCCCCCTCCATTTTACATCTGACAGTAAAACGCACTCAAACTGGCTCACCCAGTCATTCCTAACTCTTGGTATGATTCGTTTCTCCCAAGGATCTCGATGCCCATCTCACCCAAACCCAAGCGGTGCCCCACTAACCCATGGTGGTCCCCTGGGGCAACATGCGTTTTGGCCTTAGGGTTGAATATGGGAAATTCTTCCCCTATGACAATCAAGCCATTATCAAAATGGCTCAGGAGGTGATGACACCAGCATGTTTTATAGACTTTCGCCCCTATAAGGGGTACTTTGATCTCAGCTTTCCCTGTGAAGCCAATGCAGCTACTGCGGCAATGGTGCCATTAATGTTTAACAATATTCCCCTTCTAACAACTTGGACTGGCTCCCAACGGACACCATCTTGGTGATCCAGTTCTCTGGTTTGCCCACCCACCTCCTCCCCCTGAAGTGCTCCACCAGAAGCTGATGGAAGGTTTAGCAGCCTATGGCGCCAACCAGATCTTACAATTTGTGGTCCCAAATGGGGCCACACGCATCGCTGGGCCTCAGGTGTATGCCACGATCAGCCTTGAATTTAGTAAAATTGCTTTGTCATTTCCCCCTCACGTAATTATCTCACTGCCCCTGACCATCCATTCTGGTCCCGCTTTGAGGGCGGATGGAGGATCTGTCCATCCTTTTTTGAGTTGAAACACTCAAAACGCAAGTGCCCATCCCTAGCTGTTTCTGACAGCACTAATTTTTCATCCACCAGCCTCCAATCTGCTGTTCACCTGCGCCAGCTTCAGTATGAAGTATGATACTACCTCCCCCTCCCTCAAAGCCTGATGCTGCAGCTGCACCTGCAGTTACAAATCAGCTTACTCTTCACCCCAGTGCCACAAATGCTCCCTCCAATCAAGCTTCAGCTTGGACCCTAGTTTGATCCCATACTTCCTCCAATGAATCAACCAAACCTCAACCATGTGCCAATTCCCCAAATCAATCCAATTAGAACCCATGGGAGTTATTGGCTGAAATTGACGAATCAGGTAATCTCATTGAAGAATCATCTCTGCAAAATTGAGCGGTTCTGTAATGCAGAATAAGATGCCAAATTCCCCTTATTTATATGCCCCACAGCCAAGTGCCAAATCATTCTACAGTGACCACCAGCTTGCAGTAGAAGCTGCTGCCACACTAGATTGTTGTCCCCTATGCAAAGCTGCTGCCAAATCAGTGGCGATGCTCACAGGAGGTATTCCACCTTCTGTTATCCCTGAACTCTCACCCAAAAAAGTAAGATTAATATGAAAGAATTGCACAAAAATGTCAATGACGGCATCCAGAACGTGGTAACTGTAACACGGAATACTAAAGCTAAGATTATCTGAAACAATATCGCCATATTAATTAAATTACCAACACCTGCATTAAAGCTGAAAAAGCTTTAGCCAAATATGTCACTGCCATTTTTTGTAGTTGGCAATTTCTCAGAATACAAATCATTAGTGATATTGAACCACATGCCACCAATGCCCCAACGCCCAAGCTATCTGCCTTGACACATACCCTACTCTGGGATGAGGAAGCTGCTGCCAAAGCTGAGCCTCCCAATCTCCCTTCCCCTTCCGCCATGAAGGGATAAGCAGTCTCCGCTTCATGCCTAGTTGTTTGTTTCACTCAGTGTGTTTCATCAATAGGCTCATTTGGGCGTTTTATTTGAATCAATTAGTTACATTAGTTTTAGTTTTCAGTTTTTCGTTTGGTAATGTCCTCCCCCTAGTCACTTATCTTGGTTAAATAAAGAACTATAATCATTTAATAATTATATAAAAAGAAAATTTTAGACTAAGTTTAGGGCCTACAAAGGTGGCTAGGCTTCAGGGGATTTTTACACATAAGGAAAAACTTGGAATGCCAATATGGAAATTGATGCATTAACAAGCTTTCAATATGCATCCTTAGCTTTTCAATATGCATGTACATCCAATTAATCTAGGTTCAAGACTCATATTGATTAACGCTCTAATTTTGGTCTGAATTATTATTCAATGTGAGGCGTTTTGAATCTGAATTGACACATTTATGATTGAGAGGAAAAGTTTTAGCTAAGAAGATCAACCTATTAAAATCCTCTTAAATCTTTTCACTCTGGTACCACTCAGTCCTCGATGATTGGTCAAAAGCATTTATGATGAATCCATGTAGAAATGACTTAATATATTTTACCAATCACCCACCATCAAAATATTCTCACTTTGGTTGATTAAAGAATTTTTATTCTTGATTAGGGGAAAAATATTTTTAGCCTTTGGGCCCCTTCAGATCTATAAGAGGAATTGTTTTCTCTTAGGAGGTAGCATTAAATTCAAAATTAGTATACAAGTGAGCTTCCCTGAAAGTTCATCTATTCTGCCAAAAGTTTGCAGGGACTTTGTATCCTTGATGCCAGCATTCCAGCCAAGGATTAGGAGTAAAATTATTACTCTGTTCATAACCATTCCACTGAAAATTAGGTTCAGAGTTTCTAATATTAGTTAAACTATTTGGCGCCTGGACATTCTTTTCCAATAGTCAAACATCTAATTATCTGACATAGCCCCTTCAAGAATTTTGGGGGGGAGAATATGGGCATATAATAGCTCATTTACCCTGTTTATAGTGACTCCAGAAGTAAAGGACTTTTTAAAAAATATTGCCCCTATCATAAATGATGACAAAATGTCCTTCCTAAATGGACACAAGTTTTCCACTTTATGGGGGTGATGCGATTGTGACTGTATAAAATCAAATCTGATATCTGAAAAGAGGGGAGATGCTGTCTAAGCTTATTAACTTCTTTAACCTCTCTAGTAACAGATTTTGCTAAGTTGGTCATGGCATCAGTTTGCATTTGAGTTATGTATTAGGATAACCTCTTCATAGCTTTGTCAGGATCGTCAGGTTTAGCAGAAAAAATATCTTTATTCAGGAGGGCGGGTACCACAGGATTTTGACATATAAGATGCAGTAAGTAGACATTATTAAGATTTGGTGGTAACTAACATGATAGGCTATAAGCGCACTAGGCAAAAATTGATCCCAATACAAAGGGCCTGAAGTCGCCATCTTTCATACAATAGAAACCAAAGTTCCATTTGCTCTCTCTACGGTAGAATTTGTAGAAGGTTTAATGGGGCTGAGAATAGTTGTGTTCACATGGAGGTATCCAAGATTTTAATCACGATAGAGTTAAATACTTTCCATTGTTGCAGAGAAGAAATTGGGGCAACCATGGAGAGTGAAGATATACTGATGAAGTAATGTTGCGGTAGCCTTTGCAGTTTGGGACAGAAGAGCAGTGGCTTCAACCCAATAGTATAGTGATCAATGCCTAATAGTATGTATTTATTTCCACTGGTAATCTAGGGTAGGGAACCTACCAAATCTAAGCTTATCGTGTGGAATGGTTGTTGAGGAGTAATATGTTGATATTGATATTTGGTCTTAAAAATGGATTGAGTTTTTAAAGGTTAGTTAGGTATCCAGGACTTTGATCATGGATTCCATAATTTCCTTCCAATAGTACTGATCTCTAATCCACTCATAGATTTTCTGCACTCCTCTGTGACCAAGGGTGTTGTGAGACTCCATAAAAGCAGGTTTCATTATAAAGGCCAATTATAGCACCCCCCCAATTCTACTCCCTGCCGCCATTTCCATCCTTGATCATTTTTTCAATTTACAAACAATCTATCAGAAAGCTGAAAAAACAGCCGCTGCCCCCACCAACTCTCTCCTCCGCATAGTCCTCCATATGGTGATTAAGCCACTTTGCAAGAGATTCCCAATACCTAACTTCCCTATAGATTTCCCCAAAGTTGCCAAATTTAATATCAAGGAACTAGCTTTTGTAGCTGGCCGCATGTGCATCAATGCAGGAGATCTTCACACTAGGACCTTAACTACCCCCAAACCCACCAATGCATTAAATCATTCACTTGTGTGACTGATCTAGATACCTTTGCCAAATTTCAACTTGCAAATATGTCAAGGCGATGCACAACGTTGGCTTCAATGATTAGGAGAACCCCCACCTCTTTCTCCTTCTGGAACATGCCGCTGACACTCCCACCCCTTTTTTCCGCTTTTGCTCGCCACCTGAAGCCTAAGCCTGATGAAAATCCACGCCCCCTCTTCCCCTTCTATAATGGATGCTTAGGCTAATGCCGCGGCACTATGCTCGAAATTTTTAATTTTATCTAATTCCTTTGTTTAGCATAATGTAAATAAAGATGCATAAAGGAACCCTTTCTTGGGTTGGGAACTACTAGTACTAAAAGAGAGGGTTGAAGATAGGGCAACTTTTTTCCCCTACTTTTATATAAATTCCCACTCCTAACTTTGGTGTTTCAGGAGTGTCACGCTAGCTTTTCTTAACTGGTTCAAACTTGTTGTCCCAAGCATCAGGGTCATAAGGAGATCATGCATTCTCTCTGCTTTACTATTATCTTTGCGAAGGACAGGCAAGCGAGTCAACCCATCAACATTCATATGTTGATTCTTAGCTCGGCATTCAATACTCATATCATAATTTTGGAGCTTCAAGGCCCAACAAGCCAGACGTCTGGTATAATCCTTCATATTTTTTAATCATTTCAAGGAGGCATGGTTTTTATCCAAGGCAAAGCTACTTCCTTAATAAGAAGGGGTGGTAATATTTTTCAGTAAGACAGCCATTCACTCCTTATCTTTGATGCTATAGTTGCGTTCAGCTTTTGAAAGCATTTTGCTGAAATATGAAAATGGATGATCCACACCATTATTACTAATTGGGACAGGATGGCTCCAAAAGTTTAGCCAAGGCATTGGTAAACAAAATAAAAGGTTCACCATAATCTGGGTGGCACAAGATTGGACGTTCTTGTAACAACTTCTTTAACATCTCTAATGTGGCCTTTTATCAGCACCCCAATAAAAAGAAGTGTTCTTAGTCAATAATTGAATGAGAGGCTCACTTAGTTGAGCGAACTTTGGGATGAATTGATGGTTATATCTTATCATACCCAAAAACACCTAAATATCTCATAGGTTTTGAGGCGAAGGCATTTTTTATATTGCTTCAACTTTATCTTGTAGGGGGTGAACCCCTTCCTGTGAGATAGCATGCCCAAGAAAGTCTAATTTCTTTTGAAAAAATATGCATTTTGATGGTTTTTAATCATTGTTAGAATCACAAAGGCGTTGAAAATCTTCTTTTAGATGATTAAGATAATCATTAAATTTTTAAAAAAATTGTGATGTCATCAAAATAGATTATCACACAACTTAACTTAAGATCTTGTAGGATATGATTCATCGCTCATTGGAATTAGGTGGGTGCATTGCACAACCCTCGAGGTATTTGAGCGGGATGAAATATTCCTTCACTGCAAATGTTGGCATAATTATCCTGATCTTGGGAAAAGGTCCATTTGCCAATATCCGCGTGCAAGTCCATAGCAGAAAACGATTTGGAACCAGAGAGTTGTATAAGAGAGTCATTAATGTGAGGGATAAGATACCTATCCTTTTTCATGAGGTTGTCCAATTTTTGGTAGTCCCTAACTACCTGATGACATCATTTTTTTATAATAAAGAAGGGGGACAACAAAGGGCTTTGGGAAGGTACTAGTAATCTAGCGCCTAATAACTGCCTGGGATGGTCCTCATTTTTTGCTCTTTGACCTTTGATTTGTGATAAGATTAGGAGCGGATTGGACTAGAATCACTAACATCATTTGTGTGGCTCCAATTCTTCATGTGCCCATAGTTAGTATCAGATTTATAAAACTTTTCGCTGTAGGCATCAAATAAAGAGTGAACTTTAATCTTGCCTGGAGTTAATTCAGCTGAAATATGAACGTTAGGAAAAGTACATAACAAATTGTTAGTAGGTAGGCCCATATCTAACATGGAATTAATAAAGTGAATATTTTCAATATCCCTTGATTAGGATCAGCAGGCCTTTTCCTATCTCTTGATTTTTTTCCTGATAATGTCCTATTAGTAAGGTTATATAATAGGATATTGCTATATCGCAGTAAGCAGGATCTAATATACCAGGCAATACTAGAGGCTCAAAAGGACTAACTCCATCGTTGCTTGTTATTCATAACAAAAAGTGACAGGGGTCTTAAAGCTAATCTTTGTGTCATTTATTTGCTGTTCAGTAGACTTAATTAACACCTCTTCTGAGGCATAAAAAGTATCCTCCAAAGCGTCCATTGTGTCATGCAGTTTCTTTGTATTTCGCTTGGAAGTTGTGTAACAAGAAATTAATGCAGAAGAAGGGTATTCAACCAGGCAAGATTATTCTTTCTTGCTGTGATCTTTATTGATTGAAACTTAAAGAACCTCATAGTTGAGCAGAGAGAGATAACCTGTTTCATGTTGATGATTTTGTTTACTTAATCATGAACTGAGTGCCAATAAGCATATAATAATTGTTGTTATCCAAGGCCACAGCAGGTGCCAATAAGATAAGCTCTCAATACGAATGGGTAAGGAGTAAGCACTAATAATGTGAGTACTGTCTGGACCCGCAGTTCCATACTCTTATTAGTATATAAAGCCATGTGACAGCTTAATTTACTTGATATGCTTCGCGATATTATATTGATTAGGGAGTCAGTATCAAGAATAGCCATAACCCATAGCTTCTGAATGACGACCCTTTACCTTGGATATAGTTCCTCCAAAGTTAGAGGGAGATAAGGGCCTCCTTAGGATGGTAAGTTGAGTTAAGATTTTGAAATGTCTCATGATATCTCTTCTTGATGGATTGCAATCTATGAACATATTGAATTAGTTAGATTAACAAGGCGATGAACTCGTTGGCATCTATAGCAGTGTCAATACCCTCAGCACACCCCAAAACTTTACTATAATAAGTTTCATCAGGTATCATGGCTTCATCTACTATTTCAGCATTCAACCAATCTGGAATTTTGACTTCAGCTGGCGCTCTAAAGACATAATATCTGACATCTTATAACTTCCTTCAGATTCTTCTTTAGAGGGGTTATATATATAGTTCAAATGAGCATTAGAAGAAGGAGAGGAGTCGGCACATAAGATTATTCTTCAATAGAGGTGCCTTTCACTACGCCAACAAATTTTTCCCTGCTCTCTAGTGTCATCTCTCTTCTTATAATACACAGTAAAAACTGCCTGACCTTAGCGCAGTAAGTTACTGGGACTCTCAGTTTTTGATGGCTTTGGCTTTTGATCATCAATTGTCAAGACTCATGGTTTTGACACGTCTACTCAGTAGTTTAAAGTTTATAGAAACCAGCAACATCTAGTAGAGCTTTTTGGTATCGTGAACATTCCACAAGTAATGTTTCACTGTGGTGATATGCATCACCAGAGAAGGTTGGTAAGCCAACCCATTCATGATAGAAGCAACGGCGTCATCAAGAGCTAACATTCAGAAGGTTAACAGCATCTGGACTTCAATGTAAAACTGCTCAGTGAAGGCGGCAACCAATTCTATTCTGCATGCTGATGCGCATTAACGCATGTTCTTTCATGCTTATAATCTGCTTGAAGCTGAACTTTGCAAAAAGCGCTTCCTTAACCTCTGCTCAGGTACTAAGGGTATCCATGTGAGGAACCATTACTTCTTGGGCCATGGAACTTAAGCTGGAGATATTATGCTTAACTTTCTGGTGATTGATCACCCCTTCCAAAAAGATTTGTAAACATATAGAAATGAAGAAATGCTACTTCTCTTGGGGCAAATTTGTCCATAAAAGTAGGTTTAAAAGGGACAAGTTTACTCCCACTGAGGGCATGAACAGCAGGAGCATCATGTCCCATAATCTCTGAGTGAATGTCCATCTGGTTGAAGGAATAGGAAAGCTGATAATATGCTCTTGGATAGCGTTGAGCCTGGTTCCCATATTTACAGAAAGCTTTTGAGAGGCGGATTTACATAGAGTCATTCTAGTATCCATTAAAGATTGTGAGTCACAAGTTCTTCAACCCATCTTCCAAATTTTCTAATTTTACAATTAGTTTAAATAAAAGAGAACTTGAATTTTTTGATCAGCTTCCGCCACCTGACACGCTTTTGAAAATCCTCCTTCATTTGCTTAAACCCTCATCATCAGGTGGGTGGAATCCTTTTGAATTTAGATAAGCCTTGGCATGTTCAATGTAACTTTCAACTTAGGACAGTAGAGAGTATACATCTTATAACAAATTGGCCCCTTCAATGGTGTTCTTGACACCCTGAACTTCCTTCACATATTCATTAAACCTTTGAGCCAAATACTTGGCATTTTCAAGATATGCCTCAGCTCTAACTTCTTTTCCAACTAAGTGATCTTAGCTTCTAGAGCAGAGAGGTCCCATGAGACTCTTGAAAGGGACGCCGTTTAAACTACCCAATGTGAAACATGGCTTGGGCTATTTTCTGTTCTAAAGTGGTTATTTTCTGTTCATCACCCTGCTGAGAAGTAGATGCTTATGACTACAGCTCACTGCGAGTTTGTACTTCATGCTTCATAAGTTCCTTCATAAAGTCTTCAAGCAGAGAGCAAGTCTAATAAGAGGATACATCCAATTCAGCACTGAAGGTCTTCATAGCCTCTTCCACATAATTCACTACACCAAAATCGATCATGTTGATTCACTATGTAGCTGAATAATAAAACTTCAGTTTTCAACAACTCCAGATTTTGCCTTTCCTACATGACTAGAGGCTAAGTTGTATATTGACATAAGCCAATCTCAATGCATCATGATTCATCATCTGGATTTTCAGATTTTCATGGTGTACTCCCAGAAGGTGGATCATGTGAAAAATAGTGGGGTTAGCATACTTTTGGGACGTAGGTAATCAAGTTGATGCGTTGAATGTAAGTGACCAGGATGGTTCTGGTTTCATAGAGGACATCAGGCGACCTTTCGCTAATGAACCTCTTTCATGAGAAGCAATGTCCTAAGATTAGTATACCTTGAGTCAGGTCTCTAACCACTTTGGTAGCAAGCCAGGTAATTTGTTGTGACTCTGGTATAATCACATGTTCAAATTGGCCATCTTCAAAGGTAATGGTAGGAGGGCTATCCATCTGGTCATCTTCTTCACCATTCCCTTTTCTATTCCATCCAGTTACTCTAGCAACAAGAGCATCTTCCATCTTGAGTAAAAAATTGTGGTGTACCAGGTCCCTGTAGTGAGCAATACTTATTGAAATCACAGCAAGGGGATGTCATGGTGCTTGGCTGCAGGATTCCAACAATATAACAAATGTAGAAACACTAATAAACTTGGCAGCTTTTCAAAAAGTTTAGGATAAAAAATTAGACCACAACCAGGCTAAAAGTTCATAATTAAGATGGATATATTAATTTATACCTTATTTTATAAAACTTGGGGGTTTTAACCCCATTTTCAGAAAACCTCATAGTCATTGACTGGGTCAAGACTATGGTCATGCGATACAATCATATAAAAAGTTTATAGACTAAGTTTAGTGCCTACAAAGGTGGCTAGGCTTCAGGGAATTTTCCACATGGCGATACTTGGAATGCCAATATGGGAAATGATACATCAACAAACTTTAAGATATGCATCCTTAAATTGTCAATATTCATGTCCATTCAATTAATCAAGGATCAAGACTCATATTGATTATTGATCTAATTTTGATCTGACTTCTTATTCAATGTGAGGCGTTTTGTATCTGAAGTGACACATTTATGATTGAGAGGACCAGTTTTAGCTAAAAAAATCAACCTATTAAATTCTCTAAAAACATTTCACTCTGTTACAATTCAGTCCAAGATGATTGGTCAACATCATTTATTATGAATCCATGTAGAATGACTTAATATATCTTACCAATCACACACCATGAAAATATTCTCACTTTGGTTAATTAAAGGATTTCTTATTCTTGATTAGGGAAAATATTTATTATCCTTTGGGCCCCCTTCAGGTCTATAAGAGTGTTATTTGCTCTTAGGTGGTAGCACTTAGTTCAAGAAAGTATACAAGTGAGTTTCCCTGAAAGTTCATCTATTCTGCCAAAAGTTTGCAGGGACTTTGTTACCTTGATGTCAGCATTCCAGCCAAGGATTAGGAGTAAAATTACTCTGTTAATAACCATTCCACTGAAAATTAGGCTCAGAGTTTTTGTATAATCTAAACTATTTGACGCCTAAACATTATTTTCAATAGTTAAACATCCAAGTGCCTTACAGTTGGCCTAAGAAATCATTTTGGAAGCTTTCATCCCTAGGATCCTCAAGATTGTTCAATTCCATTAATTTTTTTCTCTTTGGTCCTAAAAGGTCACTTCCAAATAATCTAAAAATTGATTTTACTCTTGTATAATGACAGTCATGATAAAGCCAACTAACCCAATGTCAAAAATGGGTATTGTGCACTAAAAATGCTGTCTCATTATCCATATAACTCCTCATTGACATGCAGTATCTTCTTTGCTGGTGAAAGGATACAAAATCCCTATAATTTGAAGTCTATCCTGTTTTAGCACTAGATTGCTGTAAATTAGAGCATTGGTTGGCTTATTATTACAATTTGATTATTTTTTAGTTGTTTAAAATTCTGAAGAGGTTTTTCAGGGCATAATTGATTTAATAAACAATCTCTATCATAATGCAGTATAAAAGTACTTTTATTAAACCCCTGAATTATTTTTGGTATGTAAGGGGCTGTTGGTTCTTCTGTTCATGTTTCCAGAATCTTTGTCATTAATATAGTTATGTATGATATATGCCGATATATTGACTAAGAAAGTTAACTATACTTTATGCATGAGATTCTAAATGGACTAAGAAAATAACCAATGTCTCAGGGTACACCTTTCTGAATGAAGTAAGTAGGTATGACTTTAAAAGAGACGTGAAGTAAATAGAATTTCAGTAACTTACTGCTGGCCCAAAAAGATAAATTAAGAGAAGTTTTAGGATATCATGGTCTAGATTGGGTAGTCCCCAGAGGAGGGAGGGGCTGGGAGGTTAACAAGGTCTTAGTTATTAACAGTTTTATGCTTTTAGTGATGCTAACAATGGGAATAAAATCCTCATAAAGGGCTCAGTTCACATTATACACAAGTTGGTATCCCAGTTATTCATGCTAAAATGACCAATGATAATGGATATAGTGTTCCCAGGAAGATATACGAAGGCCTCCAGATGGGGCTTCAGGTAAAGAGACCTTCAGGGTAGGTATTTTTAAGTTCATGTTTGCCAAGTTAAGCTGAGGCAAATTACAATAAAAATCAGTGCAAGTTATTCAAAGTTTTAAGTTTTCTGAGAGGTCTTTTAATATACCTTGAGAAAATTAAGTAATCAACTAGAAGTTATCACACCTCTCTGTGAAACATTTTGTGGCTTTAGTAGCAGCTAAGCATGTTAATTTGCATCTATTTTGGGTTCCACTGCCCAATGGGTATGATCAGAGATGGTTAAAACTTTAGATTAAAATTGTTATAAATGGATTAAAAATTGATTCTCATTGTGGGCAAGATAAAAGAAAAAAGAGAAGATGAAAATTTTCAGAATACAGATAATCAATATAATTGGTCACATCATGAGGTTAGAGATTGATTTAGGGCATATTTGGGGCTTAAAATGGCTGACAATATAAAATATTTCTCACATTGCATGGCTCAACTTCCAGACCAGCCTTGGAGTCATTCTGGAGGTTTTGGTGAGGCGTGGTGAAAGATTTTAAGTCATAGAGGGAGATCTGGAGGGCAGTGCCAATTGAAGGCTGAGAAAAGGATCTGGTGGTCTGACGCTCCTGTGACCAAAATCATAGCTGAGGATCTCTAAGCGTGTAAGGGAGATCTTATTAGGGTAAGATTTACTTTAGAGCAGGGTTGGCGCGGGCATGATGCCTTTGGCTCCTGCATGGGTAAAGCACAAACCCAGCGCTTGTTTTCTGTATGGGTGAGTTTACCTCGCATTGCAAAGCATGTAGAGGTCCTGACAGTTCCCTTTCTTTTTGAAAAGGGTAAAAGTTAGATTCATCTGCATCTGCAATGCTTTGATATTTACACTATAATACAAAAATATAATTTTTAATAGGTAGCATAATTTACTTTTTGGTATTAATTCCCCACAAAATGGTGGATTGGTGATTTTATCATTTGAAGCTTATTTATACTTTCTCATCATCTAAGTCTCAGTATATACTGTTGTTCATCATCACTTGACTAAAAGGCTTTTTGTTCCTCCTCAAAATTAATTTTATCACATACAGTAATTGACTTAATGATGTTAATATTATGATTATAACTTGAATTCATATTAATCTCTGGAAATGGTTAATTTTTAATGTGAGCATCAACATTTCTATGACATCATGTGCTGTTTGCTCCATCCCTTATATAGTTTGCTGCCATATGACATTGCCATCCTGAGAAGTTATTGGCTCTTTGTTGAGAAGCTTCAGCTCTCTACAGAAATCAATTTTGCTACTTCTGGTAAGCGTTCTCATGATTTTGGCATAGCAATATTTTTGTAAAGAAAAAGAGTTTATTTTACAACTATGAAGCAAAATTAAGTTCAATTCTTTTATAAAGAAGTCTCACAGTTTTGCGCGGTATATTCTTGGTGAGTTCAGACATTCATATCCTGACTCTTCGATTTCTAAATCTCAAGGCTTCTGGTGATATAAGTTACAGTTTTTGTGCTTTATAATTTTAATTAGCCTGCACACTCTCTTTCAATATTCCTTATAACTAATTTCTATGCGTCAGATGATAACTTTGCATCTGGAAATGACAAGATTTTAACTTTTCTCTCTCATTGCAATCACTTTTGCAACTTATTCAATTCAAGTCTGATTCTAGTTTGATAATCTCACAGAGGAGATTAGTCTGCGCCCATTTCAGGGAGCAGTTGGGCAGTAAGGTAAGAGGAGCAGGTGGTAGGGGGGGGGGGGGGGGGGGGGGGGGGGGGGGGGGCGCGGCCTCAAACATTCAAAAACGCCCCAGAGAAACCGGCGGAATAGAAAAAATAAAAAAACCAGCGGTCACTATTTCCCCAGAAATCCTCAATTGGCAAGCGTGATGCAACTAGTACATCAACACGCTGCACTCCCAACAACTTTCGTTGGTGAAATATGGAGTCCGTGTGTTTCTGGACATCCAACAAACAGCTTTATGGGAAAAATTTTGTGGGGATGTGCACACTTTTTTCCCAACTGTGGTGTACATCACACCTCACTCCATGTCACATGGTTGGCTGGACCTCAGTTTTATAAACAAGAAGGCAGCAGACGAAGCTGCTGTGGTGCGCGTAGTGCTTGACCTCCCCAAAGGGCATTGGGTCATTGAAACCAAATGCACCAGATGGACAAAATCCTACCAAATTTTCCTCACATTTGACTTTTTGCCTACTATGGTAAAACGTGCCATTTTGGAGCAGCACCTGAAAGATGGTCTCACTGTATATGGCGAGGTACAATCTTTTGAGATGCAACGCTTTACACTGATGCCACACCTGTGCACTGACAAAGCCACCACAGTTCTTACCCTAACCGAGGGGATTGCAAAGGACCTAACCCAGATCCCACACTCCACATATATCAATATTGAAGGGCATATCACCCACCCTTTCTGGGTAACCGTGGACAGCGCGCCCCCCATCTTGCACCCACTGTGACGCATTCAGCCATAAGGCACATGCACGCCCCACCAAGGAGGGCATCACATTCCAAGAGCACCCCTTGGCGGCCATGGCCAGTGGAGAGGCGCACTATGAACCAACCGCAAGCACCAAAGAGGCTTTCCCGTGGGGAGCACAAAGCTGCTACCTACTGGTAAAACTATTTCCCTGCAAGAGCACAAGAGGGCCAAGCAGGCCCACAGGGCCGCGGCCAAGAAAGCAGCCAAAGTCACCACCACTATCCCACACTCCAAATGCCAGGAGGACATCAAAACCTTCGCAGCGGAAGCAACTTGGGAATCCCTCAACCATCCAGATTGGGAAGCCTATGACAAGTGGGCCACCCAATCTGAGGATCTGATGGGTGACTCGATCTCACCCAATCTTTGCAACCAACCTCCAGTTGAAACTGACTTGGGGTCCAACCTACCTGAAAATTTTTTGACCCAATTGTTGATGCACTGAACTCATCCGCACCACAAAAAATTCATTTGACATCAGGGAAACAAAAGTGAAGGCAAAAGCCAATGCAAACCTTTCTGCTAAAATCAACAAAACTACCAATAGTGTTGCTGCTAACACCCACGCTGCTGTGAAGGCCCGTGGGGATCTAGAAGAGGATGGTGGGCCCAGGTGCCCACCCCCACACACCTAAGGTGCGATGGGGGAAACCTTCACTTTAGGGACGTTGAATATTGCCGGACTCAAGGCCTCGCCATCCCAGGCTAGAAAACTGAGTTTTTTACAACACAATTTACCCGTGGATATCCTAGACAACCAGAAGTCTCACTGTCCATGAGGTTCCGAGGATTCATGGAAAACCATGCTCCTCCCATCCCTATCCTTTTGTTCTGAGCACTGTGGGGTGCTAGATCAGAAAAACAATTTTTTCAAATTTTTATCATCGGAATCCTTCCTCAATTGCTGAGTCCTCATTATAACTTTCTTGTGGGCCAATGTGGTTCATGCTATCATCAACATCTAAGCCCCAACCTGTTCATGAGAGCGTCAGGAATTTTTCTCGTCAGTCAAATCCCTCCTGTTACCCCCAGACCCTTTTGTAGTTGGCAACATGAACTGTTGGCTAAACACACCCACAGACCATTGGCCTTCCTCCTTGCACGCCCCCATGGTCACGTAGAACTTCGCGTTCTAAAGGCCACCCTTGGGTTTATGGATGCACTGCCACAGAAAGCCCCGCTGCTTGAAAAATGACGCGACCCACGTCCACAATGGCCAATTAAGGTCGATGACCCGCATTGACTTTATACTTATGCCGGCAAAATTCCAGCCTTACATTTCCCACTTCCAAACAACAAAAATTGAATTCTCAGACCACTGGCTGGTCTCAATAACCTACCACCTACCTGTCACAGTGGCTAAGGCCCCACATTAATGCAAACTCCGCCCTCCCAAACTTGCATTGCCAGGATTTTCCACTTGGGTGGAATCAGCTACTTTGGGAAAAGAGTTTGTTACACCGTTTTGCGCGGACCCCATCTCCACATGGGCAGCCTTCAAAGAGGATATCATCCGCCACTCTCGCCATCTCTCCTCCTGACGCTCATGAGCCACATTGGCCATCATTTCGCGCGCTCTGGCAGATTTGGCACACCTGGAGTCCAACATCCTAGCTACAGGCTACAGCCCTGCATGGGGCTGGAAGTGAGCAGAAGCAGCCGCCCACCTCAACGCGCTCAAAAGACAACACAAACAAGGGTTTGCGTTCGTACAGGGACAAACGCATTACAGAGGGTGACAAGTGCACCGCATAATTTTTTAAATGAAATTTCACACAAAATCCAAAATTATTACTCCAAGTTATACTGATCAAATCCAATCAAGCCGGCCAAAGTGGCGGAATTTTTGACCAAACCCACATCTGCACTGTTTCCAATACCCAGAAATAATGAATTTAAACTTCAAATGAACTATGGACAGCCATCTGCGGTGTACCAAATCAGAAATGCCCAGGCCCAGATGGCATTCCATATGAATTCTATAAAAAGTACTTTAAATATATATCCCCACTGCTGCTTGCCTCACTTACCAGAGCCTTCTGGAAACGCGCCTCCTACCAGGAGGACAAGAGGCCTTCACCGTCACACTCTTCAAGAAAGGGGACAAGCTAGACTTAGCCAACTGGCGCCCCATTTCTTTAACTAATACAGATACAAAAATTTTAACAAAAATCATGGCTAACCGTTTAGGGACTGTAGCATCTGCCACCATCTCCCCAGAACAATTTGGTTTCATACCCAGAAGGTCGAATTGGGACAACGTGCACTCTGTGGCTAACGCATGCCAGTCCACAGCCTCTGGGGCACTTGTATTCTTGGACCAACAAAAGGCCTATGATAGAGTAAACTGGGAATACCTCAGGGCCTGCCTCCATCAATTCCGCATACCCCCTCGCTTCATCAACTGGGTAATGCTGCTCACGGAATTTGCAACAATGGCAGTGTGTGGCCCTGGCTTCCTAACGAAAGTAGAACGCCCTCAAAGGGGCTTGTGACAAGGGGGAACCCCTTAGCCCACTCTTATACAACTTCATCCTTGACCTACTACTTTAAAACGTGAGTGCCCAACTCACTGGGGTCCATGTACCAGGCCAAGCCCCAGTCAAGATGATGTCATTTGCAGACGACTGTGTGGTAGGGGTATCTAATAATAAAGATGCACGCGCACTTGAAGCTCTCATCCAGGAGTATTCCCGGGTAAGTAATGCTGCACTGAACGCTTCCAAAACTGAAATCTTCCTCCTTGGTTGGTATCAAACCTGCTGGGCCCCAGCGACCAGTGCCCAGCCCGGCCCATCTGCTCGCACATGTGCTCGCCCTCTCAGCTCACCCCACACCGCCCCACTAATGGTCCACTTCATGCCACGCCCTACCATAGGGCCGGTCCGTCATCTGGGCGTGTGGGTGGAGGCAGGCAGGTATGCATCAGCAGTAATGGAAAGTCGTATTCTAGACAATGTGACAAAGCGCATCGCCTCCCTCAGAGCCCACCCTACTTCCCTTACTGGCAGGGTTGTTTTAGCCAACTCTATGCTCCTCTCCAAAGTCTGGTTTGGAGCCCACTACATCCCCTTCTCCTCAAGCTTTTCAAATCCTTGTATGACCTTCTGCAAGGATGGCTTTGGTCAGGCCGCCCACCACCAGTATGGCTAGAGGTCATGTTTGGCCCTCATCATCAAGGTGGCATGGGCCTGCTTGACTTCGAAGCCCATGCTGCTAAGATCCTGGGCACCTGGATTGTGGCCATCACCACCCCTACACTCCCCTCCCAACACTGGTCCCGCGCGTCCCACTCCAACTTCTCCTGCGCCTTGGGCCTTAACAATCCATTAAACCCTCACTCCTTGATGAAATACCTGGCTTCACACCCATCGGCCACAGGTCCTCATGGAACTAAAACCCACTACAAACAAATCATCCTCTCCATGCGGAGCGCTGAGTGGAGAATTCATATTAGCAGACACACAGCTCAGAGAGGCCGCCCCTCTCCTCAGTTCACACAAGAGGTACAGGGGCTACCCATCCAAGATGGCGTGATCCCCACACGACCCCATGTCCTATCCAGGGTGGACTACCTGGACATGATGAACATCCCTTACTCCATTGAGACTCAGAAGACTATCTGGAAATATATACACCATCCTCTGTTGCAGCCCCAAATCCGTTCCCATGTGTGGCGCTGCCTGAGGAAGGTGTACCATATGGCTGAGCGCTCTATCGCTTTACACTCATCCTGCGTCCTGTGTGGACAGTATGGAACGCTGTTCCACCGCATGGAGAAGTGTCCTACCTCTATAGTGATATGGCGCGATGTTCATCGTTTGCTTGGCCAGGATCAAACACATCCCTTCAGTCTGTCAAGAGATATGGTTGCTTTATCAATGGCCTCCCCCTTCCACCCTCCCTCCATGCTCTGATGGTTGCAATCGCCATGTGGACTATCCACACGATTGTCTTGGATGCTATCGCAGGCTCCACCCCCACCCTCCCAGAAGCTGTCCACAGATTCTGGTCTCATTTGGTGGACCACTTTCAGGTGTGAATATTTGGATACCTCCCACCGCGTTGCTGACAGCTGGTCTCCTCCTGGTTCCCAGTTTGGTTCATCAAATCAGACCCTTTCCTCCACACATGTTCAATTGTGGCTACAGCCCCTTCACACGTTCCCTCCCCCTCCCCATAGTGGCGTTCCCGCTGGCAACAAGAGATAGCATCGCTTCTCTGGGGTGCCTTCCCTGTTACTAAGTTTTGTTTCTTTCAGGTCAAATTTGGAAGTGTCCATCCCATGGTCGGCCTTCCTCGCAATAAATCAAATCAAAATGACAAGATTTTACAAGTCCATATGCTCATCTTTAAGATCTTCCATGTATAAGAAGGATTCTTCTACTAATTTATTTTAAGATGTTTATGGTGGCATAATTTTGGTGAGATTGCACTTATCTTCTAATTTCTGTGCAATTCTTCTCATTTTTATCTGTAAATTAATTTTTTACTTTTAGTGAAACACAATCAAATAGCCTAAAAACTTAAATTTCAGATTCATTTCAATTTGCTTATTGCGTGCATTACAATTTCAACCAAGTCCCCAGTTCTATCATAGCCATTTAGTAATACAAATTGTCCTACGGTCATTTTTTAGATGGGAAGGTTTGTTTTGTAAAATAAATTAAGCTCATTTTTTCTGAAAAGAGACTTTGTGACTTATGCATGGCAATGTAATTCTGCATCTTTAGCCTCATTTTCCAAGATAACTTAAGTGTCCCATAATTCTTCCAGGCCATCAAATGCACATTGATACACTTGATTCTCATGATGGTATTGAAATAAAACTCTTGCTTCAATCTGAGGGAGGCAACAACCTTTATTGGTCAAGAACTTTTATTAATAAAGTGAGTGGCCTCAGAGAATTTATCATCACTCCATTTGATTGAAGCATTGGCGGCGTAGTGTGACCTCAGACCTTGATCAGTTGCATCTTATTTGGTTATCCAGAAACTTTAACTGTCATGGGGTAGCCAGCTGTACATCTTCTAAATCTTGTTCAGTATATGATAAAACTTATTTACAACTTCTATAGAGCCTTGTATGGTTAGCGTAGCCTTCATTTTTCTTAGCCATCATCTTGAAAGTGATATAGTAGGAAGCGTTATCTGAACTATCAGTAATCACTTTAAAGTTCTCTCTTTTTTTAATATAATATATATTATCATTTTTAATCTCTACTCTTTCAATTGTAGTATCCTCTTTGTTCCAGAGCACTACTGGTTTTACATGGGCCTTTTAAATTCTTAATATGTTGAGCTTAAATTAACACTTTCATATAATGTCCAAATTTTTATACTGTTAATAACCCATATTATTTTATTTTAGTCTCCCCCTGTTTTGAGTACTAAATGTCATATTTTAGAATCTCCAGTAATCAAAAACACATATGATATTGTGCACACTGCTCAGTACTCTTATATGAGAACAGAGTACTGTTTAACTATTTAATGAAGCATATTTTTATTTCTTTTAAAGTAATAATCCTGCAACGCATTGTAGTCATTTTCATACTTCCGGTGATCTTAGGACTCTTCTTTTTTTAGATTTAAGGAGATAAAAATAATGAAATATAATATGTCATTGGAGCTATTTAGCAAAATTACGATTGACCTATATTTTTCATCCGCCTCCCTTTACTACTCCCCAACCCTTCTTCCACCCTTGAAAAGGCTTACCTGAATACAAGTCTCTTCACCAACTGGCCATCAAAGTGGTAGCTGCCCTCACCAACACCCTCCTTTACCAAGCCCTCCATGTGTCCATGGAGCCACTTTTCATCAGTATTTTGTCTTTTATCCTGAATAAGTTTCCTGAAGAGGCCACGGATAAAAATTGTGGAACTTACATTTGATGAGGAATTCTGATCTTTTGATTCAGCTATGTTGTTGTTTGACCCTCGCTACCCACAAACCCATCAGAAGCTTAGAAGTTTTTCTTGTGTGCCAGAACTCTCAAAGTATAACTAAAGTCATCTTGCCCAGTTTTTTTAGACAATGCGCAAACCATGAATCATTGATGATCAGATTTAACATCTTCCAACCATCTTTCCCATTCCTCCAATGCCTCAACTCCCATTTTATACTCTTATGCATGCTCCTAAGACCTGTCCAGATAAAGATTTCCCTGACCCCCATTCCCTATATGATATTGCCATTTAGGCTAGTCACTACGGTGCCATGGTGAAGGCTTTTTATGCTTGGCTTTATTTGACACCTGCAAATAAAAACGTGTGGCCGCCTACCTCTTAAAAAAGCCCCAAGGTATTAAATTAAATTGTCTTTGAGTTTATTTTTCAGAAATACTGTAATCTCATTTATAAACCAGTGCTTTTAAGATATACCATGAGTTTTAAATTTCTATTCATTATTAATTCTTGGGTTGTACTGTCAGATAGTAACCTTTACTCTTCTAATTGTACTTGGGCGCCAAAATGCCTAAATATCCAATTGTCAATCTCTAGACATTTCAAGCTTTCTGCGGCCTGTCTATTACTCCATAGTCTTAATGTGATCCCTGGGTAGTTGCACGGTCCTCAACACGTTTGAAATAAACTAAATATTAACTAGTGATAGCAAAAATTTGCCAAGGCGGACGTGGTATGGAGAGGGTCAGATTGATTACAGTATGGTTGAAAGGCTTTATGCAATTCGTTCCAGTATATTTAATTAAATTTACTCAAGTATTTAAAACAAGAATTATGTACTTTAATAATTCTTATAGATTTTTTCTGATAATGTTATATGCATGTGTAAGATTAGTAAATTGATTTAAAAAATTAAAAGTCAATGCAACATGGCAAAAGGTGCTATTTGATAGAGTTATTACCGATATGAGTTGACACTAGCGTAGGGTGAGTGATTATTAGTAGCATAATAACTTATAAAAAGTGGTACTGTCGCGGAACAATAGTTAACTGATAGTTTAGAATCTAAAATAAGTTGCTAGTGATCCAGTAAAGTGTTTTAGGAAATTTCTATACCTATTAATTATATAAAAACAGTAGATATCTTGGGTTAATTTCTTATGATTGGTCAATAAAGTATCTCAACACATACTTTTGAGAGCTCAACAGTTCTTTAAACTTGGATTTTTCATTCTGTTGTGTATAAATTTAGAGATTTTAAAGATTCAATGCAATTTTTAGCAGATTGACTAAACTAACAGATAATAAATTGCACCATTAATATTTTTGAGCCTTCTGAGCTTCAGGTGCAAGTCTAGGGGCCATCACTCTTCCTGGACTGTGCTATCCACCTTTTTCTATAAAGTATTGCAGCTAGTGTCATATTTTGGGGTATAGAGCACCTAAAAGAGTGCTGGACACCTACTCAACTAAGGGGCCAAAAACTCCTTAAAAATTATGAATTCTCTTAATTGATCAACAGATAATTGGTAGTGACCCTGCCAGTTAAGATATCCCTAAAATATAGTTTCACAATTGAGAAAAAACCCAAATCTAGCTAAAATTTAAGGAATAACTAAACATAAGGTTGGAGACATGGGCGCAATTTGCTGCTATGAATTGAGCTGCTTAGCAAAGATTTTTAAGCTTTGATCCAATTTAGGTCCTAATCTACCCACTTAAATCCTCGACTTGATATAAGAAGATTTTGAAATTCTAATCCTTTACTTTTCAAGTATACTCATATAGCTAAAACAACTTTTCTTTATCGTTGCAATCACTATTGCAACCTATTTAATTCAATACTGAATCTAGTTTGATAATCTCACAGAGGAGATTAGTCTGCGCCCATGTCAGGGAGCAGTTGGGCAAGCAAGGTAAGAGGAGCAGGTGGAAGGCTCGCGGCCTCCAACGTTTGAAAATGCCCCAGAGAATCTGGCGGAATTGACAAAAATACTAAAAAACTGGCGGTCACTATTTCACCAGAGATACTCACATGGCAAGCACGATGCAACCAGTACATCAACATGCCACAGTCCCAGCCACTGTCGTTGGTGGAATTTGGAGTTCACGTGTTTCTGGACATCCAAAATATGGCCTTATAGGAAAAATTTTGTGAAGATGTACACACAATTTTCCTGACCGCGGTGTACGTTGCACCTCACTCCATGTCATGCGGTTGGCTGGACCTAGGTTTTGAAAGCAAAATGGCAGCAGACGAGGCTGCAGTGGTGCGCGTAGTGGTCAACCTCCCCAAAGGCAATGGGTCGTTGAAACTAAATGCACCAGATGGACAAAATCAAACCAAATTTTCCTCACGTTCAACTTTTTGCCTACTACGGTAAAATGTGACAGTTTTGGAACAACACCTGAAATATGGTCTCACCATATATAGCAAAGTACAATCTTTCTAAATGCAACGCTTCACGCTGATGCCACACCTGTGCACCGGCAAAGCCATCGCAGTTCTGACCCCAACTGAGGAGATTGCAAAGGACCTAACCCAGATCCCGCACTCCACTTTTATTGATATCGCAGGGCATACCACCCACCCATTCCAGGTGACCATGGACAGCGCGCCCCCCATTTGCACCCACTGTGACACATTTGGCCATAAGGCACACATATGCCCCATTAAGGAGGGCGTCACATTCCAAGAGCACCCCTCAGCGGCCATGGCCAGCGGAGAGGTGCACTATGAACCAACTGCAAGCACCAAGGATGCCTTCCCGTGGGGAGCACAAGGCTGCTACCTACTGGTAAAGCCTATCTCCCCACAAGAGTGGAAGAAGGCCAAGCAGGCCCATAGGGCCGCGGCCAAGGAAGCGGCCAAAGCCACCACTGCTATCCCACACTCACAATGCCAGGAATACATGGAGACCTTTACAGCAGAAGCAACTTGGGAATCCATTAACCAATCAGATTGGGAAGCCTATGACAAGTGGGCCACTCAATCTGAGGATCTGATGGGAGATTTGATCTCACTCAATCGTTGCACCCAAGCTTCAATTGAAACTGACTTGGGACCCATCCCAACTGAAAAAAAATTTTTGACCTGCTCAACGGTGCACCAAACTCACTCGCACTGCAAAAAATTCGTCCGACGTCGGGAAAACAAAAAGTGAAGGCTAAAGCCAACGCGACTCTTTCCACAAAAATTAACAAAAACTCCAATAGTGTTGCTGCTAACACCCACGCTGCTGTGAAGGCCCGTGGGGATCTAGAAGAGGATGGTGGGCCCAGGTGCCCACCCCCTCACACCTAAGGTGTGATGGGGGAAACCTTCACTTTAGGGACGTTGAATATTGCCAGACTCAAGGCCTCGCCATCCCAGGCTAGGAGACTGAGTTTTTTACAACACAATTTACCCGTGGATATCCTGGCCATCCAGGAGTCCCACTGTCCACGAGGTTCTGAGGAAGCTGGAAAACAATGCACCTCCCATCCCTATCCTTTTGGTCGATGCACTGTGGGGTGCTAATTCAGAAAAATAATTTTTTCAAATTTTTATCCTCAGAAACATTCCTAAATGGCCGAGTACTTGTTGTCACCTTATCGTGGGCTGACGTAGCACACGCAATCATCAACATCTATGCCCCAAATGGTGCATATGAGAATCAGGAATTTTTCTCATCAGTCAAATCCCTCCCACTACCCCCAGACTCCTTCATAGTCAGCGACATGAACTGTTGGCTAGACACACCAATGGACCGGTGGCATTCCTCACCCCACGCTCCCCAGGGTCATATAGAACTGCGTGCTCTAAAGGCCACCCTCAGGTTAATGGATGCGCTGCTGTGGCATGCCCCGCTGCTCAAAAACATAACATGGCCCCACGCCCATGATGACCAATTAAGGTCTATGACCCACATCGACATTATTCTAACGCCGGCGAAATTCCAACCCCACATCTCCCACTTCAAGACAACAAAATTGGAATTCTCCGACCATTGACTGGTCTCGCTAACCTACCACCTACCTGTCACGGCTGCTAAGGCCCCACATTGGTATAAAATCCGCCCCCCCTGAGCTCGGGTTGCCAGGATTTTCCATGTGGGTAGAACAGGCAACTATGGCAAAAAAGTTTGTTACACCATTTTGCATGGACCCCATTTCCACATGGGCAACTTTCAAAGAGGACACCATCCGCCACTCTCGCCATCTCTCCTCCAGATGCTCATGAGCCACATCAGCAGTTATCTCGCGCGCTCTGGTAGAATTGGCACACTTAGAGTCCAACATCCCAGTTACAGGATACAGCTCTGCATGGGGATGGAAGCGGGTGGAGGCAGCTGCCCACCTCAATGCGCTCGAAAGACAACACAAACATTAGGTTTGTGTTAAATACAGGGCCACATGCATCATAAAAGGCGACAAGTGCACCGCACATTTCTTTAAAAAAATTTCGCACCACGCCAGAGCGTGGCCTGCACACAGGTTTGAAGATCAGATAATTCCATTGCGGATACACTGGCTGAAGTGGCAATTGAAATGCAACAGTATTACTCCGAGGTGTACTGCTCTGACCCAATTCAGCTGGCCGAAGTGGCAGAATTTCTCAACCAAGCCCACATCCGTTCCATTTTCCAATACCCGGAAATAATGAATTTGATTACTCTGAACGAATTATGGACAGCCATTCGCGGTGCACCAAACCAAAAATGCCCAGGCCCAGATGGCATTCCATATGAATTCTACAAAAAATATTTCAAATATATATCCAAATTGCTGCTCACCTCACTTAACCAAAGCCTGATGGAAACGCGCCTCCTACCAGGAGGACATGAGGCCTTCACTGTCACACTCTTCAAGAAAGGGGATAAGCTAGACTTAGCCAACTGGCTCCCCATTTCTCTAACAAACACAGACACCAAAATTTTAACAAAAATCATGGCTAACCGTTTAGGGACTGTAGCATCTGCCACCATCTCCCCAGAACAATTTGGTTTCATCCCCAGAAGATCAATTTGGGATAACGTGCACTCTGTGGCTAATGTATGTCAGTCCACAGCCTCTGGGGCACTTGTATTCTTGGACCAACAAAAGGCCTATGATAGAGTAAACTGGGAATACCTTAGGGCCTGCCTCCATCAATTTCGCCTACCCCTCACTTCAACTGGGTAATGCTGCTCACAGAATCGGCAACAATGGCAGTGCGTGGCCCTGGCTTCCTAACGGAAGTAGTCCGCCCTCAAAGGGGCCTGTGACAAGGGGACCCCCTTAGCCCACTCTTATACAACTTCAGCCTTGACCCACTACTGCGAAATGTGAATGCCCAACTCACTGGGGTCCACGTGCCAGGCCAAGCCTCAGTCAAGATAATGGCATTTGCAGATGATTGCGTAGTGGGGGTGTCTAATAACAAAGATGCACGTGCGCTTGAAGCCCTCATCCAGGAATATTCCCGGGTAAGCAACGCGGCACTGAACGCCTCTTTTCTTTTAGTACTAGATGGTCCCAACCCAAGGGGGATTCATCGATGTTTATTGAATTAAGCCTGGGCTCCTAAGAGCCTGAGGCGAGGGAAGGGAGGGAGGAGGCATCGAGAAAGGGGGGGGTTTGCGCGCCAGAGCCGTGCTGCAGTGACAACTGAGCGGGGGAGGGTTGGCGACATATTGCAGACCTTCAGGGCCATCTCAAAGTGTACCTGAAAGTGGGTGATCATGTGTGGAAGGGTCCACACCTGCTGGTCAAAGGCAGCACGAAGGAAGGAGTTATGGATGGTCCAGATGGCTGTGGCATAGGCGAGGACACGGAGGGGTCGGTGGCAACCAGGCAATGTCTGCTCAAACATGAGGTCTTGCACAGGGTGTCCAGACCAGGGCTGAGCATGGAGGAGCTCGCGGGCCTTTGGCCAAAATGCGGCGACACCTGGACAGGTGAAAAAACGATGGAGGTGGGAGTCAATAGGCTCCACACAGCAGGGGCAGCTTCGGTGCTGGAAGGTAGGGCCAGTCCGGTCCCCTGTCCTGTATGAACAGTGGAGTACCCTCCATAAGGTGTTGGACACCTTTGCTGACAGGATGGGGTGATAGACATCCATCCACAATTCCTTAAGGTCAAATCTCACGGAGGGAGGGAGGAGCTCAAGGAGTCTTAGGCGGATGGGAGGACGATCTTGGGGGTTGAGGCGAGTTGTGACAACTTGTCCATTGTGCACAATTGCATGGCGACGGGGGCTGAGGCCAGGGACCTCCCTTCTGTATGGGAAGGCATGGTGGATCCGCGCGCCTACTCGTTTCAGGGCAAGGAGAGCCTGGTTCCAGTAGGGGATGAGGATGGTTTTAGGCGATGGCCTGAGTGGTTTGTGAGCCACTCCCCTAATGAGGTCAGAGATGCTCTAGGAAGACCCAGAGCTGCTGACACTGACTGGCGGAGGGCGGGCGCCCATTGGGGCATGGGGGTCGCGTCCCAGCAGACAATCGGCCTTAGGAACTTCAGGAAGATTGTGGTGGCGCGGGATCGCGTGTCCAGAAGCCCTAGGCCCCCTTCATTGCAGGGTCGGGCAATGGTTGAGAGGGCCATTGGTGGATGGTTTGAGCCCCAGATCCAACCTCGGAGGAGTACATTGAGCCGCGTATAAAAGGCATCTGTGAATGGGCAGACGTGCGCTAGGAACCAGACTTTGGAGAGAAGGAACACATTGGCCATCAGAGCTCGACCCTGGGGGTGATGTGCCACCGGTTCCAGCTGGCAATCCTGGAGTTAACTGCTGCAAGTAGCAAGTCCTCATTGTCTTTTAGCGCAACTCCTTGTTGGTTGGTGAGAACGCCCAGGTGACGGAAGGTACTCGCGCTCAGGTTCAATACCAAATGGTGGGGGAGCCGACCTGTACAACTGTTGTCTTGGAGGTGTTGACCATGGCGTTGGACGCCTTGGTGTACCTCTCAATGGTCACAGCAGCGAGGGCAACATCCCCAGGGTAGTCAAATGCAATGGCAGTGTCATCTGTAAATGCCATGGTGCGTGTGGGGGCTTTACCTGGGACCAGAATCCCTGTTAGCTTGTCCTGTAAGGAGGCCAAGAGGGGGTCAAGGGTGATGTTAAAAAGGATAGGGCTCAGGGGGTCCCCTTGCCGGAGACCTTATCAAACTGGTACTGCCACTGTAAAGCCCATTGGCGCCAGGACTCTGGTGTGGAGCTGGTCATAGAGCGCTGATATCCAGCGCCTAGCTGCGGGTGGGAGATGGAAGCGGGCCAGGGTAGCATCAATACACTTCCAGGCTACCCGATCATATGCTTTCTCCATATCCTTGAGAGCCACAAAGCCATTCACCTTACGAGAGTTAGCAGTCAAAGTCACGTGAAGGTCATTATAGTTGTCCCATAACGACCTCCCCGGAATAAAACTGTGCTGGGATGGGGAGAGGCGAGGTGACACCCATTTGGTGATGCGGTTGGCCAGAAGCTTCGTGAAGAGCTTGTGGTCTGTGTTGATCAACGCTATGGGGCGCCAGTTCGCCAGGTTCTCACGGTCTGACTTCTTGTGAATGAGGGTCGTGATTGAGCCTCTGGAGTCGGGGAGGACCTCGCCATTCACCAAGAGTGCAGTGAAGAGGTCGCGGAGGGTTCTGGCTATCACTGCAGGTTCCAGAAGTTACACCTCAAAGGGTATTCCGTCTGGGCCTGGGGCTCTAAGCCGTGGGGATTTCAGAAGAGTTTCCATCACCTCCTGGATGGAAATAGGCGCCAGTAGAGCCTCATCAGCCCGTGGGTCAATGGGCGGCTCTGGAGCCCGCCACAGGAAGTCTTGGATGTCCGATGGGTCCACCTGGTTGGCATGGAAGAGGCTGGAGTAGAAGCGGTGTAGTTCCTGCGTAATTTCCTCCTTATCTGAAGTGGTTGTAGTGCCAATCTTCGGTGCAGTAATATCCTGCGCTGCTGACCGGGCTTTCTGTTTCTGAAAGAAGAAGCGGGTGGGGCGTTCCCATTGAGCATAGTAACGAGATGTTGTAAAGTTTGCTGCCCGTTCTTCCTGCAGTGTGAGCTCCAAGCGGAGTGCTTCCTGCGCCGCTTCCCAGTCTTCCAACCATCTGGGAGAGGGCGAAGGCTGGCAGTTTCGCTCCAGATGTCTGATTCTGGCTTCCGCCCTTTTGACTCTGGCGCGAGCTGCAGTCATCTGGGCTTTGGCACAGTTGTAAGCAACGCGGGTGATGCCCTCCTTGGTCACCGCCCATCTAGCCTTGTGGTCAAGCAGGTGGGGTGGGGGGAGGTGAGAGTCTCCCGGATGGTCATAGACAGCTTCCCCTTAGTGAAGGGGTTGTTGAGAAGAGCTGGGGCAACCCTAGGCCAGAACCTACGCAACGGTCTAAGTGTGGTGGTGAGGACAACGGTGAGTGACCTGTGATCACTCAGATGGTTGTCACGAGAGATGGGAGAGGAGACGCGGCCAATTAGCAGGGGGCCAATCAGTGCCATATCTATGCGTGACGCCGACTGGAAAGCTCCTCCATCATACTGGATCCTAGTCATGCAACCTAGGCCAGACTCGGAGGGTGGAAGCGCATCTATAAAGCCGCTCAGGCGAAGGAAATCCTGGAGGCGACTTGATCCAGGGCGTTCCTATGCTGCAGGGGGTAAGAGTCACGGACGCGACTTATGGTTGTGTTGAAATCTCCTAAGAGGACTGTATTCCGTGAGAGATTGAGTTGGAGGAGCTCTTCCAAGAGCCGATTTTTCTCCTGACCTGCATTAGGCAGGTAGATGCTTGCAGCGAAGAAGGAGAAGTCAGGAGTGGTGAGTTTGGCCAGTATGAGGCGGCCACCTAGATATTGTGAAAAAGAATGGGTTTTAACCCGGGGATTCAAAACAATAAGGGCGGCATGGTTTGTCCAGAAGGAGTTGCCTCCAAACTGTTCATTCCATGCAGATTGTTCGTGGGGGAGGATATGGGGCTCCTGGACAGCAGCGATGTCAATTTGTGCTGACCTGAAGTTTCGGAGGGGGCGGGCTCTCCGCTTAAAGTCCCGCAACCCATTTGCGTTGATGGATTGCAGGACCAGGGTGCTGCCATGGGGACTCATAGCTGTTCCTCTCCAACTCCTGGGGGTTGCCAGCGCTTAAACCTGCTGCTGTGAGGCGGCTAGTTTTGAGTCCTTTAGCTTGACTATTAGCTGCAATCCGTGAGGAGCGTCGAGGGTTCTGAAGGGAAGGAGAGGGTGGGGGGCGGAGGACCCAGTAAGCCAGCCTAGGATGCTGCCCCCGCTCCGTTGCAGGGGAAGGACCTGAGGGTGCTCAATGGTGACCTCCGCGGTGTCCCCATTTGATGAGTCTGAGTCCATATTCACTTCCTCCAACACTGCAAAGGATCCGCGCGAAATGGACTGTGGGGTTGGGGTAGTAACTTTGAGGTGGCACTTCTACCGCAGGCCGCGGGTTGCCAGTCCATGCTGGTGGGCATAGCTCCATTGGGAGCTGAGGGTTGATGCGATAAATCGCTGGTGGAGGTTGGTGGGGGTGCTGCGGAGCCCTGAGTGGGGGTGGCTGACGAGGGGCACCCTGTGGGAGATGCCTTGCGCTTGGTGAGAGAGGGAGTTGACTCTGGGAGATTGGAGGGGGTGCCCATTGTAAGGGGGCATGAGTGTGAAGGCATCCCATACCAATAGTGAGGTTAGATGTTTCAACTGCTAGGCGTAAGGCCTCAGGGGACAGGTCTTGAACGGGAACCCATTGTGTGGGTTGTGGAATTGCTGCTGCAGCCACGTGGGATCGTTTTTGGCCTGGTTTAGGCCCCTGGGTGGTGGCTAAGAGGGCTTGTTTTCGAGCTGTGCAGCCACTATACAAGTGTCCAAGGGCGTTACACCATGAACACCGGGGGCGCGCCTGATCAGGATCGACAAAAAGATCTCAGGGCATGCCCCAACTACCGCCACACGAGGAATAACCTCAATGTTGCGGGATACAGTGGGGGAGGGGATGAACGACGCCCTAGCAGTGCGAGCTCTTTGAGTGGGAGCATAGTAAGAGGGAACGCTAAAGTCCACTGAAAGAACAGACCCAAACTCCATTAAACCACGATGGAGTGCCAGTTTAAGAGACTCAGGATCAACAGTCGTTGGTAGGTTGGAAAAAGTAACCCATGAAATTTTCTCCAGGCGAGAGCGTGTGCGGGAGATGCGAAGAGATCCGCGTGGAATAATGACCTGGAGGGTGGCAGCATGGTCAGCAAGGGCAGCTTCAGTGAAGCCCACATCGATGTAGTGGCCCTCCACTGATTCATGGATGGTGGTGTTAATAGGGAATGTCTCCGCAATCGCTGCAAAGTATGAGAAGTAATCCTCTGTATAGAATTCAACAGGGTTATGCCCATAATAAAGGCGAATTGCGTGGGAGAGAGTTGAGCGAGGTAGAGGTTTTTGCGCTCTAGTTGCGGCCCATTTCTTCTTAACATCAGCAATAAAAGACACTTCACGGGGGTCAGCTTTGGGTAGTGTTGGTGCCAGAGGTTTTTGCCACGCCCCAGTGGCTCCTTTGGTACGTTTGTGTTTGCTTTGGGCTGCAATTGCGGGTTGAGTGTGAGCTGGTGGTTTGGACAAGTTTGCAGAGTTCCCTTGTTTCTGGAATGTTACAGCAGTTGCTGGCGTTATATTAAATTGAGGGGCGGTTTTTTGGGCCTCGCTAAATTGGGGAGGCCCATCCAGATTGGAATTAACTCCAGCTAGTTGGGAGGAGGGAGATGTTTCATCAACATCCCAATCTATTTGGGTAAATTCAGCCTGAGTATTTGCTGTGATTTCGTGGGCAAAACTCATTGGCTGATTGGTGAATTGGTCGTTTTCAGAATATTGAGATAAAGTGCTTACTTGAGAAGTGCCAATTACGGTGTTTAAATGGGATGGGTGAGATTGGAACTGGTGTGAAGTTCCAAAATCCGAACCATTTGAATCCTCATTGGGAAGAGTAGATTGTCCCAATTTGGTGCTTAGTGAACCAGAATGTGCGGCTAATCCAACCTTACATCCGAGGGTTTGGGGGCCAGGTGATTGTTGGGCCTCGCTAAATTGGGGAATCCCATCCAGATTGGAATTAACTCCAGCCAATTGGGAGGAGGGCGATGTTTCATCACCATCCCTCTCTATTTGGGTAAATTCAGCCCGAGTATTTGCTGTGATTTCGTGGGCAAAACTCATTGGCTGATTAGTGAATTGGTCGTTTTCAGCATATTGCGATAAAGTGCCAACTTGAGAAGTGCCAATTATGGGGTTTAAATGGGACGGGTGAGTCTGGAACTGGTGTGAAGTTCCAAAATCCGAACCATTTGAATCCTCATTGGGAAGAGTAGATTGTCACAATTTGGTGCTTAGTGAACCAGAATGTGCGGCTAATCCAACCTTACATCTGAGGATTTGGGGGCCAGGTAGCTGGGTATCGCCCCTCATGGAGGGAGCCAGAAAAACGGCGTCAGCAATAATAGATGGGGCTGAATTAGCTGACACAATAGGGGGAGGTGAATGTCTGGATGGGCTGAGTTGCATTCAACTGAGCAGACGCCATTAAAACAGCGTGAGTGATGGCCTCCTTGGTTGGAGGGGCCCAGCGGGTTGGTGGGAGGCAGCGCACACAGAGCTGTTTGGCGTGCAGGTTGCAGAAGTGCGATCAGGTAAACTGGCACTAGTTGGAGTAGCTCCAGGTTGGGGAGTGGTGCCTGCTTTCATGGCTGCTGCTTGAGAGCGGGTGATTCTGGTTGACCCTGAGGTGGGTAACCGAAGGGTTGCTTCGTTTGGGGTGGTGCTGGCTCGTTTGGCATAGCCTGTGGGTTCTTTGCGGGGTTTCCCGCCATATTTGCTAATAGTTTTTGTAAATCTCTTTAGTGGAGCTAAATTTCAGGCTGAATTGATTTTCGAAAAGTGATGCTTAGCAGAAAGAGATTTTGCGGCACTGAACGCCTCCAAAACCGAAATCATCCTCCTTAGTCGGTTTCAGAAATGCTGGACCCCAGTAATAAGTTCCAAACCTGGCCAATCTGCTCGCCCACGTCCTCACCCTACTAATTTAAAACACACCGCCCCACTGGTGCTCCCTTCATGCCACATCCTACCATAGGACCAGTACGCCATCTGGGCATGTGGATGGAGGCAGGCGGATACGCATCAGCAGTAATGGAGTGCCATATTCTGGATAACGTGATGAAGCGAATTGCCTCTCTCAGAGCCCACCCTACTTCCCTTACTGGCAGGATTGTTTTAGCCAACTCCATGCTCCTCTCCAAAGTCTGGTTTGGAGCCCATGGCATCCCCTTCTCCCCAAGCTTCTACAAATCCTTGTACGCCTTGCTGCAAGGATGGTTTTGGTCGGGCCACCTTCCACCAGTGCGGTTAGAGGTCATGTTTGGCCCTCAACATCATGGTGGCATGGGCCTGCTTGACTTCAAAGCCCATGCCACCAAGATCCTGGGTACCTGGATTGCGGCCGTCACCACCCCTACATTCCCCTCCCAACACTGGTCCCGCGCAGCTCGCTCCAACTTCTCCAGAGCCTTGGGCCTCAACAATCCATCGAACCCCCACTCCCTGATGAAATACCTCGCTTCACACACATCGGCCACAGGTCCTCATGGATAAAAACCCACTACAAACGAATCCACCTCTCTATGCGGAGCGCTGAGTGGAGAATTCGTATTAGTGGACATACAACCCAAAGAGGCCGCCCCTCTCCTCAGTTCACACAAGAGGTACAGGGGCTACCCATCCATGATGGCATGATCCCCAATCGACCCCATGTCCTATCCAGGGTGGACTACTTGGACATGATGGACATCCCTTACTCCATTGAGACCCTAAAGATATCTGGAAATATTTACACCATCTTCTGTTGCAACCTCAAGTCCGCTCCCATGTGTGGCGCTGCCTGAGGTGGGTGTATCGTACAGCTGAGCGCAATAACGCTTTACACTCATCCTGTGTCGTGTGTGGCCAGTATGGAACGCTGTTTCACCGCCTGGAGAAGTGCCCTACCTTTAAAGTGATATGGCGCGAAGTTCAACGTCTGCTGGGCCAGGATCAAACGCATCCTTTCAGTCTGTTAAGAGATATGTTTGCTCTATCAATGGCCCCCTCTTCCACCCTCCCTCCATGCTTTGGTGGTTGCAATCGCCATGTGGACCATCCACAAGATTGTCTTAGATGCCATCGCAGGCTCCACCCCTCCCTCCCAGAAGCAGTACACAGATTCCAGTCCCATTTGGTGGACCACTTTCAAGCGTGGATGTTTGGATACCTTCCACCACATCGCCGACAGCTGGTCTCTTCCTGGTTCCCAGTCTGGTTCATCAAATCAGACCCCTTCCTCCACACGTGCTCAATTGTGGCTATGGCCCCTTCACACGTTTCCTCCCCCTCCCCATAATTGGCGTTCCCGCTGGCAACAAGAGATAGCATCGCTTCTCTGGGGTGCCTCCCCTGGTACTAAGTTTTGTCTCTTCTGAGTCAAATTCAGAAGTGTCCGTCCCATAGTCGGCCTTCCCCACAATAAATTAAATTAAACATATAGCTAAAACAAAACTCTTTAACCGCTCAAAGTCACTTTTGAGCGATTTTTAAATTTAAGTTTATTTATCCACAGCCATCTGCCCAAACCTATTCTTTGATGTCCTTGGCTCTGCCGCCTGCCACCCCAGTGTGGGGCAGCAGTGCACCCCCACCTAGCGTTTTCCGCCCTGCAGGCAAGCGCGTTCGGATGGGCTCAAACAGCCCGCCCACTGCTTCCAACCGTTTTGTCCCCCCACAGGATTTAGCGCTCCACCTGGCGCGCTTCCACCCTTCTCGCTCCCATCCTCTCGCCCTCCCTCGCTCTGCTATTCGCTATTGCCTCAGATTGGACTATGGGCGTTTGTTCCCATATGCTGATAAGGCAGTTATTGACCTAGCCACTACAGCCTTTGCGCCAGCTGGCTTTATAGACTTCCGCCCTTTTAAGGGCTACTTTGACGTTGGGTTCCAATCTGAGGAGGATGCAGAAGCAGCAGCACAAACTCCTCTAATTTATAAAAAAAACCCATTCCCACAACCCGTACTCGCCTCCCTTCAGACACCACGCTAGTGGTATCCTTTGCAAATCTCCCATCCCACCTTCCACCCCAGGTTTTGTATGACCAGTTGCTCGCGGGGCTCATGGCATATGGCACTCAGCCCAACCTCATCTTTGCCATTCCATCTGGTGCAGAGCGCCTTGCTGCTCCTCGTGCAATAGCCACCATCATACCACACCACCCTACCATAGCCCAACAAATCCCACCCCGCGCTAGTGTGGCTGCAGCGCCTGAGCATTTCTTTTGGGCTTGGGTTGATAATGGTAGGCAGATTTTTTCTCTCTGCTTTGGCCTCGACAATGCAAAAAGAGCGTGCCCTACGGCCAAATCCGCTGCTGCGGCTTCTGAGCCCCCTCTGGAGGTTCAGTATGGGGCGCTTTGCTGCCCCCTCCCACCCTCCAATCTTGTTCAGTGGGCCCACATGGAAAATTAGCCCCCCCCCCCCCCCCAAAAAAAACCCTTCATCCTCACTCTCCCACCTAAATCTACGCCAGCCAATCAGAGCAATGCTTGGAACACCATTCGCACCCAAGCAGCTTCCCATTCGCCCAATCCTACCCACTCAAATTTAAACGCCACTATTCCAGTGAACCAAATCCATGGGATCTATTGGCTGAAACTGACGAATCAGGTAATGTCATCATTAGTAAGCATACAGGTCAACCTCTCTGCCATGGCAATTATGGTCGGGCAGAATTTTCCTTCCCAACTTCGATGAAACCCCTACCCCTCGCCATTTTGCTCCTCTACCCAATACAGCCCCCTTCCAAAGTGACCACCAGCTCGCCTTAGCTGCGGTGGCCTCTCCTCATTGCCCAAAACTACGCACCGCGGTGGCCCAGTCAGTGGCTCAGCTCCAGCATGGCCTGCCCACCATCTTCTTCCCCCTCAACTTACCTGATTCTCTCTGCAGTGACATCTCAAAACTATTTGATGATGCTGAAATTGCTGTTATGAATGTCGCAACGCTTGCTGCCTTCAACCCCTCAGCCAAAATCACCCGCCACAGTATCTCCCTTTTCACCCAACTTCCTGAAGCCCGCAAAGAAGCTGAAGTTCTCCTCGCAGCTTTTGTTGAAACTCTTTCCCATCATTATCTTGATGCAGAAGTGGAAAACTCCTACTAAGCTGACCTCAGCCCCACTATGTGGATGCCCCAACGCCCTGGCTCTTTGCTCTGATATGGTACTGTAACCAACATCCCTTGATCGAGGTGGGTATTTCTGAAAACCAACCCCAACCCCTCCTCACCCTCTGCCATGGTGGGTTGAGCAGTTTCTGCTTCCCACCTGGTTAGTAGTTTGTTTTTCCATTTTGAGTGTTGTGATCGGTACTGTCCATCCCCTGGTTGGCGTACCTTGAATAAATTGATCATATAGCTAAAACATTTAAAGTTTTTTACATAATATACTTCTATTAATGCATATTTTTGCTATTATAGAAAACGCTTGAATTTCTGAGCATACCCAGATAGTTATACATTATGATCTGATGCTCACCTGTTATTATAGAAAAAAAAACGTGAGTATAATCCCCTTACTGTTTCAGATGTCTTACAACCTCACCATCAAGTCATTGATTTTGTGGAGTTCTTCATACTTTCTAAAATTCTAGTGGCTTATTTACTTCTTATTATGGACCCTATTCTATATGATTTTATTTAACAAGATATTTTGAAATACGTAAAGGATTTCATCAGACATTACCATTTTTTATCACACATTACTTTTCTTTCTCGTTGCAAACACTTTTGCAACCCATTCAATTCAAGACTAAATCTAGTTTGATAATCTCATAGAGGGGATTAGTCTGCGCCCATGTCTGGGAGCAGTTGGGCAAGCAAGGCAAGAGGAGCAGGTGGAAGGCCTGCGGCCTCTAACATTCAAAAACGCCCCGGAGAATCTGGCAGAATAGAAAAAATCTAAAAAAACTGGCGGTCACAATTTCCCCGGAGATACTCACGTGGCAAGCACGATGCAACCAGTTCTTCAATATGCCACATTCCCAGCCACCTTCGTCGGTGGAATTCAGAGTCTGTGTGTATCTGGACATCCAAAAAACGGCCCTATGGGAAAAATTTTTGTGAAGATGTACACAAAATTTTCCTGACCGCGGTGTACGTTGCACCTCACTCCATGTCGCACGGTTAGCTGGACCTAGGTTTTGAAAGCAAAATAGCAGCAGACAAGGCTGCAGTGGTGCGCGTAGTGGTCAACCTCCCCGAAGGGCAATGGGTCATCGAAACTAAACGCACCAGATGGACAAAATCAAACCAAATTTTCCTCACGTTTGACTTTTTGCCTACTACGGTAAAATGTGACATTTTGGAGCAACACCTGAAAGATGGTCTCGCCATATATGGCGAAATACAATCTTTCAAAATGCAACGTTTCACGCTGATGCCACACCTGTGCACCGGCAAAGCCATCGCAGTTCTGACCCCAACTGAGGAGATCGCGAAGGACCTAACCCAGATCCTGCACTCCACCTTTATTGATATCGCAGGGCACACTACCCACCCATTCCGGGTAACCGTGGACAGCGCGCCCCCCATTTGCACCCACTGTGACGCGTTCAGCCATAAGGCACATGCGTGCCCCATTAAAGAGGGCGTTACATTCCAAGAGCACCCCTCGGCGGCCATGGCCAGCGGAGAGGCGCACTACAAACCAACTGCAAGCACCAAAGAGGCTTTCCCATGGGGAGCACAAGGCTGCTACCTATTGGTAAAGCCCATCTCCCCACAGGAGTGGAAGAAGGCCAAGCAGGCCCATAGGACTGCAGCCAAGGAAGTGGCCAAGGTCACCACCACCATCCCACACTCACAACGCCAGGAGGACATGGAGACCTTCACGGCGGAAGCAACTCGGGAATCCATCACCCAATCAGATTGGGAGGCCCAAGCTGAACGGGCCACTCAATCTGAGGATCTGATGGGAGATTCGATCTCACCCAATCGCTGCACCCAAGCCCCAGTTGAAACCAACTTGGGACCTATCCCAACTGAAAAATTTTTTTTTGCCACTTGATGGTGCACCGAACTTATCCGCACCACAAAAAATTTGTCCGACGTCAGGAAAATAAAAAATGAAGGCCAAAGCCAATGTGACTCTTTCCACAAAAATTAACAAAAACCCCAATAGCGTTGCTGCTAATACCCATGCTGCTGTGAAAGCCCGTGGGGACCTGGAAGAGGCTGGTGGGCCAGGGGGCCCACCCCCTCACACCTAAGGTGCGATGGGGGAAACCTTCACTCTAGGGATGCTGAATATCACTGGACTCAAGGCCTCCCCATCTCGGGCTAGGAAACTGAGTTTTTTACAAAATAATTTACCCGTGGATATCCTGGCCATCCAGGAAACCCACTGTCCACGAGGTTCCGAGGATGCTTGGAAAACAATGCTCCTACCATCCCTATCCTTTTGTTTGAAGCACTGTGGGGTGCTAATTCAGAAAAACAATTTTTTCAAATTTACATCTTCAGAAATATTCCTAAATGGCCTAGTACTTGTTATCACCTTCTCATGGGCCAATGTTGCACACACAATTGTCAATATTTACACCCCAAACAGTGCACAAGAGCGTCAGGAATTTTTCTCATTGGTCAAATCCCTCCTGCTACCCCCGATTCTTTCCTAATCGGCGACATGAACTGTTGGTCAACCTCACCAACGGACGGGTGGCCGCCCTCACCCCACGCCCAAAGGGTCATGTAGAACTACGCGTTCTAAAAGCCACCCTTGGGTTAATGGATGCGCTGCCGCAACATGCCCCACTGCTCAAAAACATGATGCGTCCCCACATCCACAACGGCCAATTAAGGTCCATGACCCGCATTGACCTTATTCTAGCGACGGCGAAATTCCAACCCCACATCTCCCACTTCAATACAATGAAAATGGAATTCTCCGACCACCGACTGGTCTTGATAACATACCACTTACCCGTCACATTTGCAAAGGCCCCACATTGGTGCAAAATCCGCCCCCCAGAGCTAGCGTCGCCAGGATTTTCCACATGGGTGGAAGAGGCAACTTTGGCAAAATCATTTGTTGCACCATTTTGTGCGGACCCCATTTCCACATGGGCAACTTTCAAAAAAGACACCATCCGCCACTATCGCCATCTCTCATCCTGACGCTCATGAGCCACATCAGCGGTTATATCGCGCGCGCTGGTGGAATTGGCCCACTTGGAGTCCAACATTCCAGCCTCAGGATATAGCCCTGCATGGGGCCAGAAGTGGGCGGAGGCAGCAGCCCACCTCAACGCACTTGAAAGGCAACACAAACATCGGGTTTGTGTCCAATACTGGGCCATATGCATCACTAAAGGCAACAAGTGCACCACATACTTCTTCAAAAAATTTTTTGCAACACGCCAGAGTGTGGCCTGCACACAGGTGTGAAGATCAGATAATTCTATCATGGACACACCAGCCGAAGTGGCAATCAAAATGCAAAAATATTACTCCAAGTTATACTGAGCCAAACCAATTCAGCCAGCCGAAATGGCAGAATTTCTCGACAGAGCTCATATCCACACCATTTTCCGATACCTGGAAATAATGAATTTAATTACTCTGAACGAATTATGGACTACCATTTGTGGTGCACCAAACCGAAAATGCCCAGGCCCAGATGGCATTCCATATGAGTTCTACAAAAAATATTTTAAATACATATCCCCATTGCTGCTAGCCTCACTCAACCAAAGCCTGTTGGAAACACGCCTCCTACCAGGAGGACATGAGGCTTTTACAGTCACACTCTTCAAGAAAGGGGATAGGTTAGACTTAGCCAACTGGCGCCCCATTTCTCTAACAAACACAGACACCAAAATTTTAACAAAAATCATGGCTAACCGTTTAGGGACTGTAGCATCTGCCACCATCTCTCCAGAACAATTCAGTTTCATCCCCAGAAGGTCGATTTGGGATAACGTGCACTCTGTGGCTAATGTATGTCAGTCCACAGCATCTGGAGCACTTGTATTCTTGGACCAACAAAAGGTCTATGATAGAGTAAACTGGGAATACCTAAGGGCCTGCCTCCATCAATTCCTCCTACCTCCCCGCTTCATTAACTGGGTGATGCTGCTCACGGAATCTGCAACAATGGCTGTGCGCGGCCCAGGTTTCCTAACGGATGTAGTCCATCCTCAAAGGGGCCTGCGACAAGGGGACCCCCTGAGCCCACTCTTATACAACTTCAGCCTTGACCCACTACTGCGAAATGTGAATGCCCAACTCACTGGGGTCCATGTGCTTGGCCAAACCCCAGTCAAGATGATGGCATTTGCAGATGATTGCGTGGTGGGGGTGTCTAATAATAAAGATGCACGCACGCTTGAAGCCCTCAACCAGGAATATTCCTGGGTAAGCAACGCGGCACTAAACGCCTCCAAAACCGAAATCATCCTCCTTGGTCAGTTTCAGAACTGCTGGGCCCCAGCAAGTAGTTCCCAACCCAGCCCAGCTTCTCGCCCAAGTCCACGCCTTACTATCTCAAAACACACCGCTCCACTGGTGCTCCCCTTTGTGCCGCGACCTACCATAAGACCGGTACGCCATCTGGGCGTGTGGTTGGAGGCAGGAGGATACGCGTCAGCAGTAATGGAGGGCCATATACTGGACAACGTGACGAAGCGAATCGCCTCTCTCAGAGCCCACCCTACTACCCTCACTGGCAGGGTTGTTCTTGCCAACTCTATGCTCCTATCCAAAGTCTGGTTTGGAGCCCACGCCATCCCCTTCTCCCCAAACTTCTTCAAATCCTTGAATGCTTTGCTACAAGGTTGGCTTTGGTCAGGCCGCCCTCCACCAGTATGGCTAGAGGTCATGTTTGGCCCTCATCATCATGGTGGCATGGGCCTACTTGACTTCAAAGCCCATGCCGCCAAGATCCTAGGCACCTGGATTGTGGCCGTCACTGCTCCTACACTCCCATCCCAACACTGGTCCTGCGCGGCCCGCTCCAACTTCTCCCAAGCCTTGGGCCTCAACAATCCATCAAACCCCCACTCCCTGATGAAATACCTCGCATCACACACATCAGCCACAGGTCCTCACGGGACCAAAACCCACTACAAACGAATCCTACTCTCCATGCGAAGCGCAGAGTGGAGAATTCGTATTAGTGGACATATAACCCAAAGAGGCCGCCCCTATCCTCAGTTCTCACAAGAGGTACAGGGGCTACCCATCCATGATGGCGTGATCCCCACTCGACCCCAAGTCCTATCCAGGGTGGACTACCTGGACATGATGGACATCCCTTATTCCACTGAGACCCAAAAGACTATCTGAAAATAAGCACACCATCCTCTGTTGAAGCCTCAAGTCCGTTCCCATGTGTGGCGCTGCCTGAGGCGGGTGTATCGTACAGCTGAGCGCTCTAATGCTTTACACTCATCCTGTGTCGTGTGTGGCCAGTATGGAACGCTGTTTCACCGCCTGGAGAAGTGCCCTACCTTTAAAGTAATATGGCGCGAAGTCCAACGTCTGCTAGGCCAGGATCAAACACATCCCTTCAGTCTGTCAAGAGATATGTTTGCTTCATCAATGGCCTCTATCCTCCCACCCTCCCTTCGTGCTCTGGTGGTTGCAAACGCCATGTGGACTATCCACACGATTGTCTTGGATGCCATCGCCGGATCCATCCCCACCCTCCCTGAAGCTGTCCACAGATTCCGGTCTCATTTGGTGGATCACTTTCAAACGTGGATGTTTGGATATCTCCCACCATGTCGCCGGCAGCTGGTCTCCTCCTGGTTCCCAGTCTGGTTCATCAAATCAGACCCCTTCCTCCACACGTGCTCAATAGTGGCTACGCCCCCTACACACGTTCCCTCCCCTTCCCATAAGTGGCGTTCCCGCTGGCAACAAGAGATAGCATCGCTTCTCTGGGGTGCCTCACCTGGTACTGAGTTTTGTCTCGTCTGAGTCATATTCGGAAGTGTCCATCCCATGGTCGGCCTTCCCCGCAATAAATTTAAAATTTAAAATTTAAAACCATTTTTTATCATTGATTCATTGTCATATACATTATTTGTGCCATGGGACATTATGGTTCTCAGCTTTGCTACTATTGGCAACAAGCTGGGGATAACCAATGAGAACTCATAGGTGCATTAGTTGGACAACTTATGTTAAAAAATTATTTTTCAAAGATTCTAATTTTCTTTTGGATGACACTTGGTAGTGTAATGACTTCGGAGAGGTGGAGGCTAAGCACTTTTGCTTCAGTAGGGTCCACATATATGGCACTTATCTTGAGCATAACCGCTACTACTATTGTCAATACTATGCAAGGAAATGTAAGATATACGCTGATATAAAAGATTTGGAATCATAATACTTCATTAAGTGAAAAGATGGTGCTATCAAAAGTAATAGGGAAAATCAGGATTATGATGAGTAATTGTGAATACCATGTTGAGGGTAAAAGTAGATTAGTAATGTAGGAGGTAATGCCACAGTCCAGGTTCAGAGTTGGAGCTGATCAGGATTCGTCATTAAAGGCTGGACTGAGATTAATAATGTAACACAATTAGGTGGTTTAATTATCTGCCATTAGAAATCCAACAGATATTAAGGCATAATAAATACCATAAGGTGGATAATAGGGATTAGAGGATCTAAACACTGATTAAACCTCAAGATTAACATCAGTATGATATCAATTGGTTTTGGCATTCTTCCCTATCTCATTGGCAAGTGGAGCAATAATTGGGCAATTTATCCAGAATTTGTTATGTTGTAAACTTGTCGTTACTATGGGAAATCACTCAGTGCTTAAAAATAAAATATCATTCAATATTATTGGGCCACAGACCCAATATAACATCAACTAATAATTAATGATACAATTATAGGCTTAAGGCCTAATAAACATTGTTCCATAAATTGAGCATAGTGATCTTGGGCCTTAGGTTAATAAAACATCAAAACGTGAATATAAATAATACCAATAGCAAAAAATAAATTGATATTGATTAAAATATAAACGGTAAACTTAGTTAAGGCTTTACAAAAGATTGGGAAAAGCATGACAGAGCCCTCTTCAAGCCTCAACTAGGGTGTCAAAATTTTCCAGGGGCGGCTAGCCTTGTTAGGGTCCCAAACTACCAAAGTTTTGTTGGTTGTGAAAAAAATAAAAAAATGGAGTTTGATGTTGCCCTGGTGAGAATGAGGTTTGTTTTAGTCTCACAATCTGTAGGCATTTGGTGGTATGGCGAATCCTTTCAATAAAGTCTTTCTAACTTTGTTGTCTTTGACCAATTAGATTTTTAAAAGGTGGAGATCCCAAGGTTTTGACACGCATTTTCTCAGGAGTAGCAAGCTTTATCTCAGCATAAGGGCTGATGGGTATTGTATGATAATATGAGGCACTATTTAAAGGCTTGATTGTGATAAAATTGGCATTGGATTCATGGGATGGTTTGAATCTGAAACTGTATCCTGAGAAACAAGTTGATAAAAGTATTTTAAGAAGGTTTTTGCAACTTTGTAGAAATAATTTTGGTTAAATGTAAGTTCACCATGGCAACAGGTAAATGTAAACTTTTATCATGTGGTTCAACTTGATGACAGAGATCATTTATCTGATGGAGGTTCATGACATCAACAGTTAATATAAGCTTAGGCTTAGAGGAGTTGGGATATGAGATCTGAGAGGGTCAAAGTAGTGAAGGATAAATATTAATTGTTTTATCTAGTCAATTTGTGCTTACTGAGGCAAGGAATCTTAATTATGGCAGCGCTTTAACTCAGAATGGTAAGCAGGTGGTAAATCTTATTAACTTATCTTGATTAGGTTGAGGTAGGCCAAATTCTTTGCACTAATGGAAAAATATACGATACTAGTATAATTATAGTTAATAAAATATTTTAACAATATCATACTAGTAGGAGGCCAAAATTGGTTTTTGATGGCACCAATTTTGGTGTTGGAGCAGCAAGGAGCTTTGGCATGGGTAAACGGAGAGGGAGCTGAGGTATTTGGGTTGGCTGTTCCTGATTTCTCATTAATTTATGTAGGAGCTTTTGTCACAGGCAAACAAGGTAAGTGCAGAGGTATCTGGTTAAGTGGGATTAATTCTTTTATCAAAAGATTTTGACACAAGTGCATAATTTTACTAATTTTATCCAAAAATCTAAATGAATTGGTGCTTTATAGTTTATGAAGTTATTAGTTTCAAGCACTAGCAATTTCTTGGAGCTAAATGTCCAAGGTAATCTATCTATATATATAAAAATAAATGTCTGTGCGTCTGTCTGTGTGTATGTATGTCCTGAATGCATTCCTATACCATTCATCCAATTGTGATGAAACTTTGGTGAGTTGTTGTGTGCATGCCTGAGAAGGTTTATATATTTTAAAAAATATTATTTTATAGTAAAATAAAAAGTTTAATATGTAACAAGTGAAAAGTTTATATATACTTTGACGATATTTGCTATATTGTTACAGCTGAGCAGTTTAAAATTGTTTGATTATATATTTTATATGGTTTTGTTAAGTGGTTAGTGGTCATTCGGGTATTTAACAAGTTTATATAAATCAAAACTTTGAATCAAAAGTCCAATTGATTTTAAAAATACCTCCTCTAGCATAATTGGCATAGGGTGGTTAGACTCTCACAAATATCATTTTTTATATCAAAAAGTGAATTGAACAAGAATTGAGAGAGTAATCAACTGCCATAACGCATTGCAATTTTATAGAGCCATGAACAAAGGCCAACCAACCAAGCGTAAGGAAGTCTAGCCACCCATCTGTGCGTAGCACATAGAAATGGACAACTTGCCTGTGCCGATAGTGATTTTATTAATAATAATACCAAGGTCACTGAGATGGACGAACAATCTGCTGACCTTCCCGCTGGCCCAAGCCCTGACATGACTAGAAACGGGGCTGGGCATTCCACCATGTATGCACCAAGTAACAAACTGGTGACACGAATGACAACAAAACAAGCAAACGCATCAATGGGCTCATGGAGCCCTAACAAATAGCGCAAATGATGGGGTCAACTCCCTATGATCAATGCCCACCAATACCCAGACAATATGCACAACCTTCTGGAAGTGAGGCCCAATGCTGAGAACAGTGGAGTTGGGAAAATTCCCCAGTGAACCTCAATCAGCAGGGGGGACTGGGGCCTCGCAGGGTGAGAAAAATTCTTGCTGATAAAGCAAAAAACCTGGATGAGGTATTGGTAGGATCCAAAACTGACTCAGATTCAGATAACAAAAATCTGAAATTTAAACCAATGGAGTTGAGCAATATAAAGTTTCTTATGACATAGAGAAATTTACTGAATCATCTTGGGGTATTTGGGTGAAGAACAAGTCAGACGCCAATCCTGAAACAGCCCAGTCAGGGGGTGAATGGTCCCCAACCAAAATTGATTCAGTAGCATGAGTAACTCATCAGGCAGAACACCTGATATGCAATTAGGTGCAATCCCCAATGAAGGCATTCTGACAGGGGGCCATTGATTGACAATGTATCGATGGCTGATCTAAATATACAATCACTGAACTAAGCCAATCCATTGAGGACCAACCAAAGTGGGGGTGACTCTATATTGGGGACCGAATCTGAGGGATTAGACACCCAAGAGGGATCAGCAAAAGAACCTAAAGTATTACTGGAAGGGGCAGAAAACCTGACAGCAGTCAAGTCGACAGCCAGGACCCCCAGTTAAATTTACACCAATCCAGTCAAACATGTTAGAGCGTTGAGGTGTCTCCACCCGCAAAGTCAACCAAAGGGAGGCTCTCCAGTTTCTGTACTCTATGGCGACTCAGTGGGTCTCTAAAGGAATCAAGCCTGCCATAGCGGCTATATGGTGTGACCATAAATTTTCTGCCAGAGTGACCAAACACTGGCTCGACACCTAAATCTCAATTGATATGGTGGTACAATTCAAGGCATCCTGAGTTTGAACTGAAGATGCCCTGGAGTGGATGAAAATCCCTGTGGACTACAAGGTGATAGAGGCCGCCATACGCAAAGATTTTAAACTGGTGACGCAAAAGCCTGGATGGAGGCTGGCATCGACTATTAAATGCAATGGAATACAACATGGTGGACATTATGGCACGTTATGCCTAAGCCATTGGGAGCTCGGGCCTCAACCCAACAAATTTAGCCAAATATGCTAGACGTTTCCTGAATGCATCTACAGCCCTCAAATGGGCCAGACACTCCATTCCGGTGGACATAGCACTGGAATGGTATAACACTACCTTCTCCCCAGAGGAGGCACTACTATGGATCGTGGCCAGGTGAAGGCAACTGAGGCCTTATACTGGTCGTATACCCATATTCCACCTGCCACCGCATCAGAACTGATGAAAGCGGGCTGGACAAAGGAAAAAGCTGGTGGAATGGGGACCCTTTCAGGATTGGTCGCGGGAAGAGGCAATCAACTGGTCCACCAACAGATTCACACCAATGGATATAAAATACTGGTTCCAAGTGGGGGCCAGTATGGACCTAGTGCATGAGTGGGCAGAGCTGGGGGTGACCAAGCCAATTCATGAAACCCTCAGAGGCTGCCCATTCCTGATCACAAAGTGGAAAATCAGGTGTGACGCCTCAACACTTACTGAGGCTGCAGACTGAAATGCGGTGGGGTTCACCCCCAATCAGCCCTACTGTGGATGGAGCACAAGATCTTGCCACAGGCAGCAACAACAATGAAAGGGGTCACGACCCCAGAATCGGGCTGAGAATGGTTCAAAGTGGGGATCCACATCGAAACTATCTGGGATTGGAAACAATCCTTCCCAGAACTGATGATAGCTACCCCATAAGCTGCTGAAGGCTTCACCCCCTCAGAAGCGTTCCAATGGTGCGAAGTAGGGGTTTCCAGTAAACATGGCATGGGTATTCACAGATGGGGGCTGGAACAGCGTAACTGTAAGGGACTGGTGTCAGCGTAGCTCGATTACACTGGAGGTCCTCCAACAATACCTCTACCCAACGTGCAGCCCAGAATCCGCACTCAAATGATAATGACTGGGGCTCTTTTCAGCGGTTGCCTTAGAGTGGCAGAGCCTGGAGACGGAGCGCAAATGGCTATAAGAATCAACCGCTGTGGTATCAACAGTTGCTAACTTGAAGCATTCCTCAGCTGGGGTTTCAGCCTTGATGAAACAGTAAGTTGGATTCTGAAGGGAAAGACCCCCGCTGACATACCCAAACCAGCACAAAATCATACAGCGCAGTGGTGGCGCATACTGAGGTCAACACCTGGAATGGAGCAGGGAGCCATATTGAATACATCCGTTAATTGATCAGTGGGGGCTTTACAGATCGCCAGGCACTGAAATCATACCTTAAAGATGCTATCTGAATCCACCTACGACTAGTGGAGGAGGAAGAATGGTCCAATTTAATTCTGTCAATATACCAGGAACTAGATGAAGTCCTAGCTGGAGGGGATTTTGATCATCACTGGGTCCCCAAACTGGGCTATATAGATATAGCGATCCCAGGCGAGTTGAACCGCAAGAAACTCCTCAAAATCAGCATCAAGTATAAGGGGATTTATCTGCGAATGAAGCTGACCAGATATGCCAACCAAACGGCAAGGTGAGTTACCTTCTAGAACCTCCCCACTGACCGCGAACAGGAGTGGTTGCATAAAATGATCTGGACTGGGTTGTCATACTATGGGGAAGTATGCAAATTCTGCCAAGCTGGTGGAAATTACATCGCAAAGTGCCTCCACTCTCGAACAGTGGAAGCGCTGTATGAACTGGCCCCCTGAATGAAACTAATTAAGATTGCTCTACCTAGATTCATCCGCCTGCCCGGCCTTGATAGGGTAGTGTATGTCAAACAGGAGGATGCCAAACAAGTGTGCCAGTTCTGCTATCAGATTGGCCACACATGGTTCAATGCCACCATCATAAAGGTAAAACTACTTGAAAGTATAAATATGACCCCATGGGAGAAATTACTAAAGTGGGCACCAAGACCTTCCTCCACTCAAAATCCAGAGAATGGATCCCGCGAAGCTTAATGGAGGTAACATATATGGAATATCAATGACAAGAATTAGACCTGGCACACAGAGAGGCGTGGGAACAGGAAACAGCAAAATGACCTGAAGCAGATGATGAACCATTTATAAATTGAACCCCAAATCTTATGCAATGGATGAGGGAACCATCCCTAGACCAGCGGAGAAATGTCCAACCCAAGCGGAATGGACAGTCCAGGAGGAGAAGAGATTGCAGAAGGTGAACCCAAAGAAGTCTTCCAAGCAACGGCGGCCACAGGATCCCAACAAGTCAAAATTGAATCCTGACAAGATGAAAGAGAATAAAAAAATGAATCGGAGGTCATCAGCAAATGATCCTGAGGCGACTGGAGAAAAATTTGCAGGAAAGTTGAGATTGACAAAATTGGCCAGGCAATTGCTGACTAAAAAATCAAGTTCTGCCAATAAATCAAATGAAGGGGTGCGAATCCAGCCGATGGATGAGGGCAAATCCACTGGTCCGCCAAAAGAAAACAAGGGGCACCTGGACCTAATCATAAAGCAATCCCCATTAACCATCAACAGGAAGATGGGGATGGCGACCAAATTCTCAGTGCACAGGATGCCCAGGAACATAATCCCAGTCTCAACCAACTGACCCCAAAAACCAAATATTGCACCCCACTAACCATTGACACCACAACCAACAACCAACCTGACCTCTGTACATGACTTGATTAACAACCCAGACAATGCTAAACTCATACCCATGGGTCAGGCAGCCGGAGAGAGGATTTAAACTACAAATGCTTGGGGGATGGTGAGCATACAAATGAGGAGGAGGAAAAAGCACCACTTAAAAACTAATAATAATATTGACTTAATTTTTATTTCAGAAACACAAGCTGGTAACCAAAAAAATGGTACTGAGCTCAAACGCAACGTAAAACCATCCGTGGTCCCGCCAGATAGGCTACTAAGCCCTATGGATGGACCACGTGGCAATATTCGCAATGGACAAGAAAATAGACCTGGAATTCAAAGAAGAAACTCACGCCAGTAGGATCTTGATAGCGATGGCTACAAACAGAGAAACTGGAAGGAGCATACGGGTGATAGCAGTCTACGCCCCACAAAGCTCCACAAAAACCATATTTTTTGGGATTTCTTAGTGGAAGTGCCATCCAAAGTGATGACCGTAATAGCAGGCAACCTGAACTTCTGGATGAATGTGAGTTGGGATACATACCCAATGAGAGAACGCCCCAACTGTAAGCCGATGAGATGCTCAATTACCTAGTTAAATTGGGGATGTGCCTAACAATTGATGAAGAGGATGACAACCCAGCCAATCTAACGCGGTGGACATATGATGCCGCTGGATCCCCACTGTCAGGATCACGGTTAGACTACATCCTCATATCATCGGACCTCAGGACAATGACGTCCAACAGTGAGGTTAGCATAAATGCCAAAATTGACCACATGGTCATCTGGGTGGAGATTGACCTTAACAAACCTCCGAGGAATCATGAGTGGCAATTGGCACCAGCCACGTTGAGGAATGAAGATTGGCGCCAAATGGTAGATGCAGAACTGGATCAGCCAATAGCGCATCTGAACAACTGCCCAGAGCTAGACCCGCTAGAAAGATGGACCCAGAACAAAACAAAGATAAAAATGATAGTATGAAGTTTGAAAAAGCGACCTCCTACAAGCAAACAGCTGCCATGAAGCAACTGAAGTCTAGTTTAGAAAGCCTGCAGCTCACCCGCCGGGACAGTGAGGACTGGTGGAGCAAGTACTAAACAATACAGAAAAAATATTGGGCTTTAATGATGAAATAAGACTCAGAGAGATGGACCAATGCAACTTACTGGTATCAGAGCTTAGCGGGGACAATGACCAAAGAGGGCCTTAAACACCTCAAGGAAATCCAAACTAAGGCTAGGGTATGGGAAGTTGAGACAGCGGATGGGGAAGTATCTCAGACCCTGAAATGTTAAAACATGAAGTCGAGCTTTTTTATGGCATTCTTTTCTGACTGTGAGAAATGAGAATATTGGCAACAAAACCCTTATTGACCTGGCCAAGCTGGCACTGGATGGCTGTACGCCAGAAGACGTCGCCAAGCTATCCACCAAAATCTCTATTGATGAAGTTAAGAGGTCGCTAAAGGAGTTGCCAAGAATGAAAGCACCAGGCCCTGACAATATGTGTGCAGAAATATACAGCATATTCTGAGACCGCATAGCGCCAGAGCTTAAAGCCCTCTTTAACCACTGTTTGACCCAGGGAAAACAAATTCCGGGAGGACATGAGACCCAAAATGTACTTCAGTATAAAAAAGGCCCCAGATGCCAACTTCAGAACTGGTGCCCAATTGCACTATTGAATGCTGAATATAAACTGTTCATGCGCATAATATCTAATCAGCTGATGGAAACAGCACCATGCATGCTCCATAGGGCCCAACACAGTTTCATTAAAGGCCGTAGTATATATAAGACAGCATAGGTTCAGTCCAGAGCATACTCCAGGATATGAGGGGCATTGAACAAGGATACCTTATGTTCCTCGACATGGAAAAGGTGTATGACCGAGTAGCGTGGTCATTCCTACACAAGGCACTGAAGGCAGTCAGTATCCCCGACACATTTTGGGCATGGATAACAACGCTATACTTAAGTCTGGTAATGAAGGTATGGTTGCGGGTGGTGCAACCAATGAAATCTCTGTCAGGCAAGGTCTCTGTCAAGGAGACCCCATGTCACCAATAATCTTCAACTTTGCAGCTAACATTCTATTGGCGGCAGTAACAAAAGCTTCAGGGCTTAGTCCACACTAACCAAATGCCACTGAAGATGCTAGCATTTGCAGAAAATACAGTTGTAGGAATAAGCTCCTCGACTGACCTCCATGGCGCTGATGATCTATTAAACCTGTACCAGCCTGAATTGAATGCAAAAATAAATTTGGCAAAAACCTCAGTGATGAGGGTTGGCAACCTGAACTTCATCCCACCAACTGACAAAACGCTGATTATGAGCTACCATACAGTCTGATACCTTGGGATACTTTTCAACAACAAGGGACCAGCTGTACTGGAGACTAAACAAGAATTATTAACAAGCTTATCATCTCAAATGTCATGCTGGAAAAGCGCCAAACTATTCCTTGAGGATAAAGTGCAGGCAATAAACGTCTTCATCTTCTTGGAGCTATGGTATATTGCTCACGTGCTGCTGATGAGCCTGAACCTAGAGATGAAAATCAGGTCAATGCTCCGAACTTTCCTGTGGTTCAAGGCGAAGGTGGCACCAATTTTACCGGAAGCCCTGTCAAAACCAAAGAATGAAGGAGGCATGGGCCTACTGGACTTCGAATCTCATGCCCAGCGCATATGAGGGAAGTCATTTCTGAAGCTAACACAGACGCACATGCACTTCCTGACTCTATCATGGGGCGTGAACTGGGCAAGGGCTCAAGGCCTCCAAGAGCCAGTCTCCCCCTGATCATTATGTGAATGGATGGTGAACCATTCAAAGATAACCTCACGAAAAGGAGCTCCACACTACTGGCAACTCTTCAATTGGGCCGTGCGCCAGGGTGGGTGGTCATTTAAAAATTGGACTGAGAGGCTGACCAAATTCAAAGGGATGTCAAAGCACATAATTCCGCAATAATTACTGCAACAAGCTGGGAGGAATGTAACCAAATCGCTGATGAATATGTAACCAAGTCAATCAGAATTAGGTACAAATTAACACTGATAGAATATGGGAATCTGCTACCAAAACCAGAGTGCAATCCACCCACCCGCCCACGAATCCTTAATTACTGGACTACCAAAGGCCATGACACCAACTACCCGGTGAAGGAGTTGATTTTGGGCCTGAACTCCCACTTGGTTATGGCCAAACAGCGGTTGGTAACATGGCGGATCCTTAATCAGGCATTCAAATCGGGCAAGCACAGTGGGCCAGATTACCAGCACAAAGAATGCCCCATATGCGCCAAACTGGAAGCAGACATAGCACATCACTATTATGAATGCGCCGTGTTCAAAAAATACTGGTCCACGATGCAATACATCCTATCAGGCGATCATTCACCTCCAGGTATACATCCATCGCAGGACCTGTTTCTTATGAAAACCCTGAGAATGGCTCCAATCCAACTACAAGCCATCATTTACCATTATTTTGTATGGGTAATTCACTGTGCGCTCGTCGCCATGGTTATGAGCAATAAACGCCCCCATCACAGAGGTTTGGTATTGAAGACCATTTGAATTGTCTTCGATCAGCTCCGCTGGATCTCAAAAAATCACCATATTCCACAGGTGCTATAAGGCCACGCGTTTGGCTTTCCCCGCAGGATCACTCATTGCATGTGATGAAGCTACTAATCTTCTGAGAATAGTCTGGCCTGTAAGCCCACCACTGTTAGAACTGTGGCTAGCGATGGCAATTGCTGATCAACAATAGTTGGAGGTGCTAGAATTCTAGTGGCCTGAATCCCCGGTTTTTTTTACCCTTGTTTTAATCACCTGTATTCCGCCCTCCCCTCTTACTTTACCTTAAATTTATTTAATAAAGTATTGAGTTAAAGAAAAAAAATCTATCATAATCAGCTCAGCTTTTGGCTCTAAACTTCAACTCTATAAAAGGTCAGTTGTTTGATTCCTGGCGTAATCACTTTTTATACCCATTTCTTAAATTCACTGTCAATTCTGTCTGTCTGTCTATAATTAAAACTTACAAGCTCTATTTCAGACACTTATTGCCAATAAAACATTCTTAAATTTAGCACACTTATGTACCTTCAATAACAAAACAATAATCCATCAAAATTTTAATTTTTATGTTCAAAAAAAGTTTTTTATGTATCAAGTAAAAATCCTATATATTTTTGAATGTAGTCAATATATATTTACGGCTGAGCAGTTAGATATGTAGTTGATTTGATATTTTAAATGGTTTTGTTGAGTGGTTAGTGGTCATTTTTTATACAATTTCCTTAAACTCACTGTCAATTCTGTCTGTCTGTAATCAAATATTACATGCTCTATTTCAGACACTTATCAGTTTTATGGCGACGTGTACAGAAATTCACTTTGAAGACCAATATGCATGTACGTCTACACCATGATGCATCTGCTGAACACATTGCAAAACAATTGTTGGATATTGGGAATGGGAAAGTGGCAATCAATGAATCCTCACAATTTATCACATTGCCAACAAACTTTTGTAAATTCACAGCAACCACAGACAAATTGGTTCACAAAGATTTCCCAAATATTGCACTGAATTACAAAAATCATCAGTGGCTAAGTTCACGTGCTATACTAGCAGCCAAAAACAATGATGTCAATGCCATCAATTTCCGCATTCAAATGAAATACCAGGTGAAGTGACAACATATAGTCATTGATACTGTAATGAATCAAGATAAAGTTGTCAATTATCCAACTGAATTCTTAAATTCATTTGATTTGCCAGGTATGCCACCGCATGCTTTAACATTGAAAATTGGTGTGCCTATCATTCTTCTCCGAAACATCAAAACACCACAGCTTTGCAACGGTACCAGGCTTTCAGTGAAAAAGATGATGAACAATATCATTGGAGCTAAAATCTTAAATGGAAAATTTAAAGTAGAAGATGTACTGTTGCCACGCATCCCAATGATTCCAACAGATATGCCATTTGAATTCAGACGTTTGCAGTTTCCAGAGCGACTTGCATTTGCAACGACCATCAACAAAGCACAGGGACAATCGCTACAAGTGTGTGGACTAAATTTGAAAAATCCACGCTTCTCACATGGACAGCTGTATGTGGCCTGCTCATGCTTCAGGAAACCTTCTGATTTATTCATGTATGCACCAGATGGTTAAAATATTGTGTACCCAAAAGTGCTTCAATAAACAGAATTAGCCATAAACACTTTCTATTTTTGAGTGGCATTGCAATGCATGTTGGGTACTCATATTAATTTTATCACATTAATTTGAAACCAAGCAAACAAAGTTGTGGGCAACAGCTATTTATTTATAAGAAACCTACTTTAATTGAACATTATTACTTAAACTAACATTTTCATTATGTACATGAAACTCCTTTGCAAAGCACGGGTATTCTGCTAGTATATATAGAACAAAGTCGTGTTAGTTACACCATTTATAACTCAAGAATGGCTGGACCAATTATGATCTTTGCTTTGTTGGATTTTTCTCCACACCGTATAGCAGAATAACTATTAAAACTTGGGAAAAATATAGTAAAATAATAAGTTTAATATGTAATAAGTGAAAATCTATATACTTTGATGGTATTCGCTATATTATTACAGTTGAGCAGTCTGATATTCAGCTGATTTGATATTTTAAATGGTTTCATTAAGTGGTTAGTGGTCATTCAGGTATTTAACAAGTTTATCTAAATCAAAACTTTGAATCAAAAGTCCATTTAGTTTTAAAAATACCTCCTTTAGAATAATCAGCTCGGGCACTTCTCTCTCACAAACATCACTTTTTCATAACAAGAAGTGAATTGAACAAGCATTGAGAGAGAAATCAACTGCCATAAAGCATTGTAATTTTATAGAGTAGTGAACAAAGGCCAACCAACCAAGCGTAGGGAATTCTAGCTGCCCGTCTGCGCACAACACATAGAAATGGACAATTTGCCACCACCAATAGTGAGTTTTACTAAGAATAATAACAAGGTCACTGAGATGGATGAACCATCTGCTGACCTTCCCACTGGCCCAAGCCCTGACA
>JAKSZP010013587.1:0-75385 GCA_022478985.1 Massospora cicadina | reverse complement strand
CCTAGCTAGATGGAGAAGACCATCGCTGGTGCAATGTCAAAGGAAAGTTAATAGCAATGGCTGCCGTTTCATGGTTGATGCACCAAATGAGGGTTGGGAACTGAATTCTCTCTATAAATTCCCCTGATAATTCACATTGAGAAAAAGACCTCAAGTTAAAACACATTATTACATTAAGTTCTACTCATCTTTCAGGAAATTAATGCTGTGTGTGATAATTGGGGACTCTTTTGTCAGATAAAGAGTAAGGATTGAGAATCCTTAGAAGAGAAGCTGGACTTAGATGGGTCTCCATACAGACTCAGCATGACAAGAAGACAGGCCATAAATCTTGGGTCTGAGAGTGGATCAAGCTAGGCGGATAAGGGAATAAGTCCCTAGAGTTGACATTAAGAGTATTTCATGGATATTAAAGGTCTAGCATTGGATCATAATGGGTTATCTATTCAACTATGGATAATTGTCTTCATACTAATATCAATCAACTATCATCTACTATCAGACAACGCGAATTGTGCACATACCAAACCTGTGCAGTAAACTTTTTTGGGGAACTATAAGTCTTTAAGGATCATTGAAATTCCTAAATTTTAACACTTGGTTAATTATCTAACCACTTGTGGGGTCCTTGATAGTGTAGGCATCAATAGCCATTTTTCAATTATTTCAAACGGAAAAATACAAATAAAGGTCAACTTTTAATTCTGACCAAATCCGTGCTGGTCATGGAACAGAACCATCTCTCCTTCTTTTAACTGGGCTAGTCCATTACATTGTACCTGATTGGTGGCATGATTCTTTATCTTTTTGGCCAAGCTGAACGAATACGCCTCATTTTGCAGTTTGATAAGATTATTTGTTAGGTTAATCAAGTAAAGTTATGGATCCACTCTACTGGTATTTTCTACACAGGCGTAGAGCAGTGCAGGTAGCGCAGGGTGCTATCCATATAGTAGTGAAAGGGACTCTTCTCTGTGGCAGAGTATAGTTAATTTTGTAGGCAAATATGGCGGTAGTAAAGGAGAGAACTTCAATCCAAAGGGCGATTTGCTACTAGCTTCTGGAGTATATTCACCATGGTCAATAACCCGCTCAACCATACCATTAGATTCAGGGTAATATGATGCCATCGTAATTTCACAGATGGCCATCAGCCCATTTAGCTTTCTAGAATGTGAGAGGTGAAGTTCCATTAATTGTGATAATGAACTTAGGACAGCCATGTCGCTGGATATAACATTCCATTGTAATTTGGCCACTATGATAGCCCCCAAATCCTGGATTGGCTGTGCTTCAACCCACTTGGTCAAGTGATCAATTGCCACCTAAATATAAGAAACTAATTGCTCTCATTGGCAGGGGCCCCACAACATCAATGGAAATTGTATGCCAAGCAAAATGTGGTTTCACTAACCAATAGGAGGTCTTCTGGCGGAATTTCTTTTCCACTTGACACTGATGGCAGCAGGAAATTGTCTTAAGCACATCAAAGTGCATGCTCTCCCAATAATACTGAGAATGCAACAATTCTAACATCTTGCGCAAGCTGACATGTCCTACTGCCCTATGTGCACTCATATTTATACTTGGCCGTGATGAGGTTTTTTGGAATTTCATCATAGAATCTCCAATCCATTTGTACAACTCACCGTTCTATTAAAAGTATTAGCGCGCATCTCATATAATGCCTTTATGACCTGAGGCGTACGTCATCATATTTTCCGCCAAGCATTTTATCATACATTACATTGATCAGTTCTATTATTATGGCAATTGTGGGTAATCTCGAAAAATGATCTGCATTCTGATATTTTGCCCCAGGGCGGTGGAGGATCTCAAAGTTGTAAGCCTGCAGTCTGAGAGCCCACTGGGATAGAAGCCCTTTAAGCTCCCTGAGACGCTGAAACCAGCGTAATGAAGCATGATCTGGCATGACTTTAAACTTCACTCCATGCGAATATACTCTGAATTGCTTATATGCATAGACCACTGTTAAGCACTCCCACTTGGTCATGGTATAATTGCATCCATGGCAGTTCAGGCTCCAACTGTAATATGCAAAAGGGTGCTCCCCTCCCCAACATATTACTTCAGTGATATAACCGCCCCAACAGCGGAAAGAGATTCATCCATCTGCATGATAAATTCCTTATCAAAATTTTGGTAACGTAGCACCAGCGCATTGATTAACGCCATCCAAAGGGTTTAAAAGGAGCGTTGACGGCGTTACATCCATTCAAACATGGCATTTTTTTAGCAACTTGAATATGCCCCCAATACAGCTGAAGTTAGGGATGAAGCGTCAGTAGTAACCCACCATCCCCAAAAATACCTGTATGTTGCGCATAATGTTCAGCTGTGTCATTTTTTGAGTAGAATTTACTTTGGACAGTTGAGGTTTTAGCCCCTTTGCATCTAATGCAAACCTAAGGTACTCCAGTTGGTCCTTAAAGAAGTAGCATTTATGGGTCTTAACCTTAATATTGGCCTCATCCAGCTGGTAGAATACCTCTAGATGAGTAAGATGCTCAGAAACGTTTGAGAGAAGACGTTAATATCATCTAGGTACATAAGAATGCATGACAGCTTCAGGTCGCAGATCGTGTATATAGCCTGGTGTAACATAGCTGGGGAGTTACACAACCCTTGAGGCATATGTGTCAGTTGGAAGAGCCCCTTGGATGTAATGATAGCGCATTTCTCCTGTTCCACCGCAGGTAACTCAATTTTCCAGTAACATGATATCAAATCTATTTCCAAGAAATAGCAAACTCCTCCCAACTGATACAAAGCATCATCAATCAATGGCTATGGCTATGAGTCCTTCTTGGTGATATTATTGAGCTTCTGGTAGTCGATTACTACCCAGTTGGTACAGTCCTTCTTTTTTACCATTAGGAAGGGAGAATCCCACAGACTCTTTTATGGTTCTAGCATACCTTGCTCCAGTAGAATCTTAATTTCATTGGTGATGACTTCTTCAGATGCCCTTAATTTGGCAGATTGGCCAAGAACAAATGGGGTGATGATCTCCAGTGTCCAGTCAATGGACCACCCCCTAAGTGCAACCTAAATTTTGGTCATTGACAGAAAAAATCTCCTTATACTTGCGAAATTAAGCTATCACATGGTATTTTTGTTCTTCCAACAACCCAATTAAATCTTTGAGCAATACCACCATCATTACGCTGAGCTGCATTTTGATGGGTAGACCAAATTCATCCAGCAACCCAAACTCATAAACCCAAAGGACCTCCTCAACAGGGGCCAAGTGTAGATATGCCACTATTTGATGCTGGCGGATTTGCAATGATTCTTTTTGGAGATTTGCCAATAAAACCTTGATCTCACCAAGTCCTGGAAGTATAAGCCTGGAGCTACATGGGGGCTCAAGCCATAATTGCTGATAAGGTCCAATGACCTCCCCATAAAGCCCAGCTGGCACTTCCATTTCTAATTTGGTGTTTACTATTACTTGGTGTCTGGAGGGGATGGATATAGGCCCAGCAGCTCTGAGAGGCAGCCCTTGATATTTGTATATTCTGGGGGAGGGCCCAGGTCTTGTTCTTTAGTCAATGGTAGCAAACTGGAATCACTCCATCAATATAAGCAAGGCTGACTTGTCCCATATGTACCAGATCCTTTGACACTCTGCTGGAGGTAAAGTAAATTGGGATACGCTGCCCCCGAATTTTATTCATTTAACCGAGGCAAGCCAACCAGGGGACAGGCATTACCAAAAGAAAGAAATGACATGAAACCTGAACAGGGTCAACTCCGTCAAAGAAAGTTTTTTCACCTCCGGATTGGGACTCAAGTTTTCTGGTTACGTCATGGGTAAGGTTTTTGTGTTATTAGACCTACTAACCGTTCCCCAAAATTTTAGAGTTATCCTCTATCATATCAACGACAGCACCAAAGTGTCACATAAAAAGTGGTTATGATTAACAGGTTGTAAATATTGTTTAGTAACAAAATAGCCAGAATTAAAAATGACAATGGACCCAAACCACAAAGTTAGTGCCTTATATGCTCCCTCAGAGACTGTGTTTTACAATCCAGAAGCCCCATACACCATTTGATGTTCCACATCAGGTTTTAACGTCAACTTTGCCACCAACTTAGTGGAAAATATATTGACTGAAGTGCCTGCATCTATTATAGTGCGGACCCAATGCTTTGCTACTAAAATATCACAGTATGTACACCTATAATAAGAAGAATTTTGACTGTTTAATACGTGGACACTTAAGGGAATTTTTATCTCAAGGAAGCTCATAATCCCCTCACCAACTTTAGGGTACTCTTTAACAATAGTGTCCACCAGGAGGGCGACGTTTACTCCTTTCAGGGAAGGTGCATCTGAGGATGGGTCCAGCTCATCAGAAGAAATTTTTTAAAAAATCTGACAGGTGTAAGGCTTTGGTTGCTTCTAAAATCCCTCTTCTGCTGCGACCTTGGCTTGTTATTGTGTCAGTATATTTACCCCTACAACTGGCTGCTGTTATAGGAAATTGTCATCATACTGAGGGACTTCTTCTGAATATACCTTGATAGATTCAGGTGGGACGTTAGAAATTGGAATATCAGAGGTAAAGAGTCCCATTTCACTTCGCTCCATCTTTTCCTTGGTATTACTGGTCTACTGTATGCAATGAACTTGACAGTTGGGGCAACTCCATGCAAGGTGACCAGGGCAACCACATTTGAAACAAAAATACCCTGTAGGGCCTGCGTCCTTGGTTATTGTGAGATAGGATAGGCCAAAAGTTGAACTGCTGATGGTCAGCATAATTAGGCTCAGGTCAGAAGTTGGGCTGCTGGAAATCGTCATAAGTAGGTCCAGACTGGAAGTCAAACTTCTGGGGGCAACTCGGTCAAGAGTGAAACATGTATTTATAATAAGGTTGGGGGTTACTAGGAGAAATCTGAACAGGGCGAGATAATTCCGCAAAATAAGAAGATCTGGTGAAGGCTGCTATGGGTTTCCAAATATGTATTGGGTAGAGCTAAGGTAGCGCATAGACAGCGCAAAAATTAAACAACCTTGAACAGAGGAACGTCCTCCAAAACTAGAGCCATGATGGAAAGTTTGCGGTATGGCTTCACCACAGAGGTCATTTCAATGCCCACATCAGCTTCAGCTAGAGTGCCTACCCTTATTACACGTGGTCTTCTTATATGAATCAATCAGCAAACGTGACAAGGGTCTCATTATGACATAACCCAATGGTCAAGAACTTGGCCTTTCGCTACAACATCTTTGTGGTACTTCCAAACAACCGCAGCACATTATCCTTCGCTTCTAGTATGTAATGGAACTTCTTGGGAGATAGCATATGACTTGGTTGGCGCTGCCAACATCCAAGGCATATATCAGAATTAAGCCTTGCAACAATCTGAGGCTCATTCTATCACAAACTCAAATTGTTTAAAGAACCCGTGGATATTCCCATTATGGTCAAACGGGGGCAGTTTATTAATACAAACCTCCTCCTCCCGCCCATAACTGTGAGCCTTTGGAGTGTACTGAGGAATTGTTGAGACCCATAGGCAGTATCTAGTCAAGGAGCTTGTTCAGAAGGGCCAGCGGCACCTGACTTGTCCATTGCTTCAGGGGTGGCATGAGTAGCTTCAGTGGGCCATATGGCCATCACTTGGGGGATTTAATTCCCTGAAATATAATCATCTCTGGAGCTGCCTTCATGGGTTGAGTAGCTCACGCTGCCTGTATAATTGGCGAAAAGTGGCCCAACTGGGTACCCAGCTTCATATTCCTCATAGTATAAGTCTTCCTGAGTGGGCCCTTGTTGTTCTTCCACTTCCCAATGAGGGTGCTGAGGGTGAGAGGTGCTTGTCAACTTCTACTTTGTGCATTGTAACCATTAAGTAATGTCATCCAGGCTATTAGCAAGTTTCCTGTTTTGTTGTCCAAGAATCTGTAGCTGGCTGCACGTGTTGGTGAGCTAGTTCATTACATTGTTGTGTTTCTGAAAGGGCTCATCTTGCTTCTCTGAGCACTGCGTCCAAAGCGAGTTTGATTTCTGCATATTTGTCTGGTGTGGCATGCCATGAGGATTCACTGTAAAGCAGGCCAGATGCGGCATAGCTGATGAATGGAGAATTTTGATTTTTGTTGTTCATTGGGCCCCCTGTAGCGAGCAGCTCTGTTATAAAATTGGCGATATAATTTCTATATGCTTGAAGAGTTGCGCAGGGTCAAATCCCACTGAGCAATGGATGGACAATATGAAGATTGTCAGTCATTAAAAAAGGTAATAATTTAATAGATTATGAAGCAACATTTTCAGTGTTGTTACTTTATTTATTATAATATATACATCAGATCCTTCTTATCACTTTCCTCTATCTACTAACTAAAATAATCCTTCTTCTAGTCTTCTCATCATGCTTATAAATCACTACTTCAGCTGATACCAACTTTTTTCACTTAGACTATTCCATTACTCTGTATTCTCATTAGATCATAATCATAACTAACAGGCTCCGACAGTGTCTATTATCTTAAATTTGCTATAGCCTTAATCTGAAGCGATCTAATAAATGTTTAACATAAGCTGACATTGCCTTATCGCTTAATTTGGAGGCGATCCAATAACTATCCGTCCAGAGCTTGGTATCTCCCTATTTCAAGGCGCTCAACTATTTGTACAAAACTATATTGTGTATGAAAGATTTTAGACAATCCGCCACAGCTATTTAGGGCTTATTATCCAGAAATATCAGAATCTCAACAGCATATATCAACGACCTTTGCAGTCAACTGGAGAGCAATAGCAATCCACATGCCCAAAAGTTTATATTTGATACTCATTGTTCAGAGCAACCAGATTTTATTGTTGACATTTACCATGGAGAAATAGAGCAACTTATCAATCTTCTACAGGACCAAACATGTTGCCTAGAATTTCATGTTGAACAGGGCAACATAAGAACTAAGATTACCAAATCTGAAACTCCTGGAGCACACGTCATTACTGGATTGGAGGCCATGAACTTTACGCCTGTGTTCAAAGACAAGTTTACACAAGCAAACAAGTATCACATGGTTCTTCTATGAATATGAGGCCAATATGGAAGGTGTGACCAATTTCAGGAATTCAGATAATTTCTGCTAGCTGGTGCTTTACGCCGCTGGATTCCAATAAGGTTTAGTCAAAATTAAAGATAAATCACTAATAAAAAATTGTGTTTTATGAATTTTATTAGCAGTGACGTAAAAGAAAGAAAATGACCCCCTCAATATCTGGACATTCAGTATTTAAACTGTATTGAGGGTCAAAGGAAATTCAATGATAGGTTTGGAATATCTTAGACTAGTCCAAATTAGAAAATATGGGAAAGTAGCCTATTGAAGCTCAGAATACTCACTTCAAATTGGTTGAATGATTGAGGAGAATTATTTTTTGGCCAAGAAGTACCTGTGGGGTAACAATTTGATTTTTAATTTAATCCCCGTTTGATAAATTTATTGCACCTTAGGGACCTCCACCAAGCCTATAAAAGGGGGTGGTCCCTGCGTAGGTGCTTTAATGGACCAGGTTCTGGCTGGGGGAGTACAATCTGATGGATGCTCCAGGGTCCACCACATGGTCAGAGTAATCCAACTTCTTGATCTCATATTTATTGCCTGTGAAGTATTCAAAATTGTGTTACCCTAATTTGCAGGGTTCCACCAAGAACTGGCCAGAAACTTTTGGCTGATATCATCATTAGTATCATTTAAATCCTTTGTATTAGTATCGCAAACTTGCAAATGGCTGACATTTCTCCTTTTTGAATAATTTTGACCTAAAACACTCTTATTTTGCAGCTGGGAGGGCAAATGTCCAACATCGCCCCCTCAGAGAATGGTGGGGGGATAATAGGGCCATAGAAATTGGCCATGTACCTAATTGATAGTAAACCTGGTAGCCAAGGATTTTAATAAGTACACATTGCCTCTTTTATAAGTGATGGTAGAAGATTCCTCTCAAATTAATCCAAGCTTACCGCCTAAGAGTGATGCAGTATTGTAGTATAATAACATGTCAGACACTTGGAATATAGTTAGGGAGTTCAGTGCTCATTGGCAACCTGCCCTTCTTTTGTCACCATTTTTGCTATATTAATCATAGCTTAAGATTGAAATTGGATGAAACACTAAGCCAATCTTCTCATGACTTTCTCAGGTTTCTCAACTCTATAGGAAAATACATCTTTAGCTAAGAGGGCATGTATTCCTGATTCCCGCCCATATAAGACATGGAATGGGGACATTTTCAAAAATATAATGATAACTAATCTGGTAGGCCATAAGGGCACTGGGTAATAATTGATCCTAGTGAAGTGGATCAAAAGAAGCCAATTTCTTTAGTATGGAGACCAAGGTTCCATTTGCTCTCTCCACCGTCCCAGTTTGTAGATGAATTGTATGGAGCTGAGAAAAGTTGTTGAGCTCCCATAAAGTAGCCAGGATTTTGACTACTCTGGAGGTAGAATTCTTACCATTATCACAAGAAGTACTGGAGACACCCATGTCAAGTGAAGTTGTTTTGATGAAAAAAGGTTGCTGTGGCCTTGTCCGTTTGAGCAGGAAGAGCCACAGCTTCCAACACATAGTGAAATGATCAATAGCTACTAGGATAAATCTGTTTCCACTAGTAGTCTGAGGAAGGGGGCCTACTAAATCCATACTGATGGTGTGGAATGGTTGTTGAGGGATAGTTGGTTGATACTGGTATCTACTTTTGAAACCATATTGCTTCTTACACGTAAGGCAGGCTCCCAAGATGTCAACAAATAAATTCCGTAATTCCATCCCAATAAAATTGACCCTTAATCCACTCATAATTTTCACTACCCCTCAATACTTAGAGTGGAGTGAGCTTCTAGGATAGCAGATACAAATTCTGAGGGCCAAAGATAAGGCAACCATTTTGCCCCATCTGCTTATATGATTTCCCATTCTCCACTTTAGTGTTATGAGAGTGCCGACTAAAATCTTCTGGACAGGCCCATCTTCATCCTCCTATACATTGGGGGTCAAAAAGAGGTCATGTAACCTCTCCGCCTCACTATTATCCAAGTGAAGGACTGGCAGCTGAGTCAACCCATCAACGTTCATGTGATGGGTCCCAGCACGGTGTTCAATCTCCATGTCAAAATTCTGGAGATTTAGAGCCCAGCGAGCTAACCGGCCAGTAGGATCCTTCATATTCTGTAGCCACTTCAATGAAGTGTGGTCCGTGGTACAGTGAAGGTGGTCCCATATAGGAAAGGATGGTAGTGCTATAAAGCTAATAAACGGCAATGACTTCTTCTCTGTAACGCTGTAGTTGCGTTCCGCTTTTGAAAGCATTTTATTGAAATAGGATACCAGATAATCAACACTATTTTTCATCCAACCGGGCTAAGATGGCCCCAACGGCGTAGTCAAAGGTGCCTGTAACAAGGTAAACAGTTTATTCTAATCAGGATGCCTCAAGATAGGAAGTTGTTGTAATAGCTGCTTCAACGTCTCAAAAGCGGCCTTCTGTTCAGCACCCCACTGAAAAGGAGTATTCTTGGTTAATAGGCGAGCAAAGGGCTTGCTGAGTTGAGTGAACTTAGGGATGAATTGATGGTAATACCCCATCATCCCTCTAGATATCTGAATATCCCGTAGATCTTTAGGGGGAGGCATTTTTGAGATTTCTTTGACATTGTCCTGTATGGGTTGAATCCCTTCTTGGGAAATGGAGTGGCCAAGGAAATCAATTTTTAATGGAAGAAGGTACACTTCGAGGGCTTTAACTTTATATTTGCCTTATGTGACCTTTGAAACACCTCCTCCGGGTGATCAAGATGTTTGTTGAAGGTTTTTGAGAACACCGTAATGTCATCAAGATAGAAGATGACACAAGTTAAATTCATTTCCTGCAAAATATGTTTAACGCATGCTGGAAAGAGGCAGGTGCGTTGCACAACCCTTGAGGTAATCATGTGGGTTGGAAGAGACCCACACTACAGATAAGAGCGCATTTATTATATCCTGAGGAGAAAGGTCCATTTGCTAATAGCCACTGGCCAATTCCATAGCGGAGAAGAAGTTAGAGCCAGAGAGTTGGGCCAGGGCATCATCAAAACTGGGGATAGGATAGCTATCCTTTTTTGTGAGGTTATTTAATTTGTAGTTGTTTATGACTATCTGATGACCTCCATTTTTCTTTTTGATGAGCAAAAGGGGAGACCAAGGGCTTTGTGAAGGAACTATCAACCCCGCGTCTAGTAACTTCTTGAGTTCTGTTATCATCTGATGTTCTTCCATCTTTGATTTGTGGTAAGGTTTTGACAAAAAGGGATGGGCATCACCCACATCAATGTAGTGGCACCAGCTCTTCATGTATTCATAGTCATTATCTGATTTAAAGAATGTTTTGCTAAATTCTTCCAATGGATTTTGAAATTTGTCAAGTTCATCTGGGGTCAGCTCATATGAGATATTGACATTGGGTAAGGTACATAATAGGTTATCCATTGGCAGGCCCATATCTAACGTAGAGCAAATGTAGTGAATTTTTTAATGTCCTCCACAGGGACTAACAAGCCTCTTCCACTCTCCTTGTGTTTTCTTACAACTATGTCCTTTGCGGTGAGGTTACCCAACATCAGAGTAATAGGCCTTTGGTAAGCTGGATTGAGAACGCCAGGCAATAACTGAGGCTCTAAGGAACTAATGCCCTTAATACTTAAAAGGTGCAACTAAAAGTGGTGTGGGATTTTGAGCGTGATTTTTGTGTCAACCACGCGTTGTTCATCAGGATTAATCAAGAACTCATCTTTAGAATAGATATGGATTACGTCCCTAGCATCTACTGAATTGGGCAATTTCTTTGTATTGCGCCCAGAGGTGGTATAATGTAAAATCATAGACAAAAAGGGATGTTCAACCATGCAAGAGTATTTGTTCTTGCTGGGCTCTTTATTGGATAAGACTACAGGGACTTAGTAGTTTAGTGATGAGAGGAAATCTTGCTTCACGTTGATAATTCTTTCATACTCGAAGCATAAATTGGGTACCTATGAGCATATCATAGATGTTGTTTAACACCGCTGCTAGTGCTGATAAGATGAGCTTCCAAATTCGAATGGGAAGGGAAGAATATGTCCCAATGTCACGAGTGTTATTTGTGCCAACAGTTTCAAACTCTTTATTATACTCCAAGTCAGGCGCCAGCTTTATTTTTTTATGAGCTTAGTAGATATCACATTAACTGGGGAGCCAGAATCCAGGATTGCCATTACCTAGACTTTTTGAATGACCACTTTAACCTTGGTGAGTGTTCCTCCAAAGTTAGGAGATAAGGCCAAGACCTCCTTGAGATATAAGGTGGAGGTTAATTTAAGAGCCATCTCAGGGTATTTATCCAAGATGGATTAATGGTATAACCCACTAAAGGGGTCGAATCAAGCCAGCTAAGAACTCATCACCGTCGCTGGCAGTTTCATAAACTTTTGGGCACCCTAAAATTTAGCTGAGGTACGTTTTATCAAATATGGTGGTTCTCTACTCCTTCAGCGTTCAATCAATCAGGGACCTCCACTTCTTCGGAAGCTCCCAATAAGTAGAAGCCCACATCCTTGTCACCCCCTCAGATTCATCCCCAAGGGTATTCTCCACAACTGGCAAGGCCACGATTGATGTAGGGAAGATAGTCACAGGAGATTGGATAGCCTTAGGGCGCGCAATTACCAGCTTGGCTGAAGAGGAAGTCACAGTGGCTTTGGTGAGCTTGTGCAGGGAGTATAGTATTAACTACCTTACAGTTCTCTGAATTATAGGAGAGAGTGATATCTTTTTTGAGTCACACTGAGGAAGCAGGTTTCACGGGGGGTAGGTACAGGTGTGCTCACCCTCAACTGTTTGTACAGGCAAAATATCTTCAATGGTTAGAACTGAAGGTTCCACCTCAGCTTCATTTATTGTTGCACAGGAATGAAAATCAGCAAATTCTAACAGATCCTCCTTTATGTTGCGGATGTTTTTGAAGAAAATTTTATAAGATGATATTCCTGGGTAAAGAGGGTTGAGAAGCTAACCAAGTTAACATGGCAGCGATAGCATCATCCAGGGTTAGCATATTAGACGTTAAAACCTTTGAGCAGCGAGGTAAAATCGCTCAGAAAAAGCAGCAGTTGTTTTGCATTATACATGCTTGGGAGCATAAAGGCCTGTTTATCCCTGGTAAGACTCTGCTTTAACCAAATTAGCTAAGAGAACCTCTTTCACCTCTGCCCAGGTATGCAGATTGCCCATGTATGGAACTATTATCTCTTGTGCTAGACGGCTTAAGCAAGGGAGGATGTGTTTAATCTTTTTCTTGTCTGATGAGTCTTTCATTACATATTCATAGAAATACAAAACTAAGCAATGCTCCCCTCACTGGGAATGAACTTTTATTTAAGGTGAAGTTTGTAAGGGGAGCTGCTAAAGCTCTTTAAGACAGGATAAAGCGCTTGCTAGTTGCTTTTCAAGAGTAACTATTCTTGGTTCAATAGGAAAAGGAAGAGTTGGAGGGTTACTAACGTTTAAAGCCTCTATTTTAGACGATTTTTGTGGTGTACAGGTGTCCCATGTAGTGAGCACAATTTTGTAAAATTCAGATGATTTCTGCTAGCTGGTGCTTTACGCCGCTGGATTCCAATAAGGTTTAGTTAAAATTAAAGATAAATCACTAATAAAAAATGGTGTTTTATGAATTTTATTAGCAGTGACGTAAAAGAAAAAAAGACCCCTCATTATTTGGACATTCAGTATTTAAACTGTATTGAGGGTCAAAGGAAATTCAATGATAGGTTCAGAATAGCTTAGACTATTCCAAATTAAAAAATATGGAAAAGTAGCCTATCAAAGCTTGGAATACTCACTTCACTTTAGTTGAACGATGGAGGGTATTTATTTTTGGCCAAGACGTACCTGTGGGGTAACAATTTGATTTTTAATTTAAACCCCGTTTGATAAATTTATTGCGCCTTGGGGGACCTCCACCAAGCCTATAAAAGGGGGTGGTCCCTGCGTAGGTGCTTGAATGGACCAGGTTGTGGCTGGGGGAGTACAATCTGATGGATGCTTCAGGGTCCACCACATGGTCAGAGTAATCCAACTGCTTGATCTCATGTTTATTGCCTGTGAAGTATTCAAAATGTGTTACCCTAATTTGCAGGATTCCAATGAGAATTGGCCAGGGTCTTTTGGCTGTTATCATCGTTAGTATCATTTAAATCCTTTGTATTAGTATTGCAAACTTTCAAATAGCTAACAAATCCAATTTTTGGCTGATTTTGACCCAAAACATTATTATTTTGCAGCTGAAAGGCAATTGTCCGACATCAATAATCAAAAGGGTAAGCATATTTAATCTTGTTTAAGCTGTATTACTCAAGAGGTTATGCTGACTCATATGGATGACCTGTATTTCTGGAGAGAAGTAAAGGTGGCGCTCATCAAAGAATTTGTTACAAAGCAGAGCATGAGTATGAAGAAACAGGCCTTCATGAGGGTAGCGCTATGCTAAAATGAAACCCTTGCTAAATTTACTGACCACTTTTATACAGAGGCTCAAATGCTGTTGCTCAAAGATGCTTACTCTGGACAATTCCATAACCACCATCATTGCTGGTTTAAATAGCAACCTGGACCTAGCCATTCATATCACGCCCCTCAAATGAAGCTTTAACTCTGTATTAGACATCAAGGAAGCCTTTCCTGATGTAGTTGATATACACAAGCCAGAGACCTCATGAAAGGCCTCCACAAAACCCAGAGTGTATACTATGGAGGAAGCAAAGCCTAAGAATGAGGAGAAACCAAGATGCAGCTACTGCAAGAAGAACAACCATACTGAGGATATGTGCTATAAAAGAACCCTGCTTTTGCCAAGCAAGGAAAAGGAAGGTCATCTTAGGGTCAGGTACCTCTAAAGCTGACTGACCCAAAGTACCTGAAAGTGAAACACTGCTGATCACTCATCTTCCTTGCATTGAAAATTAACCCAATGATAAATCTGAAGGGGGTCACTAGGACACAGGCTTTACATTTAGTTTACCTGATGAGCTCACCATTATGGACTGTTTACAACACTGAAAACATTGACGATGCTCATGTTCCTAAAGGCACTATCCTCAAAAAGGTTATAGGGTGTCCCAGGATAATTGATACAGCCAGCAATGCTGATCAGTACTTTTACCTTTGATCTGACCAATCTCGAGCATCCACAGTCTCCCATAAATTTAGAAGAAGCTTTGAGACTGCCCAAAAGTTCAATGCAACGTTCCGCCTCAAAGAGATGTTAGTCCCTCCACAAAGTTTAAGGAACCATTACAAATTGAAAGTGATAATTCAAAAGTTACAAGTTATGGCTGTCTTGGAATGAGATCACCTATCAATGTTGTGTCTTCCCAACTCATCAAGATGATCAAGCAGACCCCCAGACCTTGGATTTACTCAAGAGTATAATACTGTCAGTATAAATAACACCAAGGTGATATATGCATACTCATCTCTTTTAATCTGAGTTGGCAATTTCTTATTTTATAGCTCCTGCAGTTACCATAGACAACAGTCAATATGATATACTCATTTAGACGCAGTTTATGATCAAATACATAGGAATTATCAATTTGAAAGAAATCATATTTATTACTCATCATCTATGAAGTTTCCCCTCATAATGGATAGCAAAAACTCCAGAAAGAAGAAACCTCTTGTCTGGTTGAGTACCCTGTTTCCGCTTTACCTTTACAATATTCTACCTATGGAAAAAACACAAAAAAAGCTACTGACTTAGTATATAAAGCAGAGGGTATACAATCTTAAGCCACCAAGTGGGTAGAAAATCAAACCAGGAGAATAAAGAGTTGTTATTACAACATTACCCTGATTATACCCTCAAACTGCTTGTTACATGTTACTAATGTCGATGGAATAAGTAGGTCTAAACTAAAAGTTTTTCCATGAGTTCTCAATAAATCCCATCAGCGGCCTATTAAGCTATTACTTTGGAACTTAACCACCAGTGATGTCCTTGTCAAGAAGCATCAAGAAATTAGGAAAGGTCAATTACTTCCATTGATGAAACTGAAAAAGTAGATTAATGTTCTCACATTGATTTATGACTACCCGCTGACAATTTAATTTAAGATATTCAAGACCAGATATCTGATAAAAGAAAACAAGAGAAACATGATGAAAGTGCACCAATTACTCAAAGATTGTCAAATTTTTCTCTACGTCAGATGTTAAATATGGTCACTTAAAAGTGGATAAGTAATATCAACGTAGGAGATTCAACTCTTATTCAGTCAAAGCCATATAGAAAGTCAAAGGTAGAGGAGCAATACATGAAGACTGAGCTCAAGCAAGTATTGGATGCCGCTTTACTTGTGCCAGCCCAGACTCCATGGTCATCCCTGCTATTACTCATAAAGAATAAAACAGTGGTTATATAATTTTGATGGATTACAGGAAGCTAAAAAGCCTCACTAATAAGGACAGTCATCTAATTACAAGGATTTATGATGCCCTGGCCTGACTCTCTAGCTTTAATTTCTTCTCTGCAACGAAACTTTCCAGAAATTATTGCCAGATGGATCTTTCACCTGAAGACCAAGAAAAATGCGCGTTGATTTGCATGGAAGGATTATTCCAACCTATTCGCCTCTCAGGGATTATCCAACGCTACCACCTCGTTCCAACAGGCGATGGATTAAATCAAGAAAAATCTTAAACTCAGCTCAGTGATTTCTTACCTAGATGAAATACCAGAGTTTTCCATAATCTTCATTATTCATTTTGACCACCTCAGGTCAGTGTTCCAATGACTGAGAGAGAATCATATCATAAACAAAACCTGCAAAGAGTACCTTTTTCCAGAAGGACTTGGGATTCTTAGAAAATGCCATATTTCAGGAAAAAAAATCAACAACCTGTATGATAAAGTTGAAGCAATATCCAATATTCCTGAGTAGAAGAGCCTTCAGGACATACATATATTCTTAGGAATAATGGGATATTACCAACAATTTATACTAACTTGCTCAACTCGCTGAACCTCTTATCTGACTTATTGCCTCAAACACCCCTTTTGTATGAGGAGTAAGACATACTGCATTTGATTATATGAAGAGTTTTGTTAGAGACAACTGATCTTACAAATTCAGACTACGGTAAGCCATTTATCCTGTTTACCAACGCCTCTAGCTTAGCCGTAGGCGCCATCCTTTCTTAACAGGGCTGAGAACGACATTGACCACCCAGTGTCATATTATAGCAAAACACTTTCTGTAACTGAGAGAAATTATAGCATAACAGAGTAAGATTGCTTATCTGTTCTCCTAGCGGTGAAACATTTCAGGTTCTTCTTGTATGGTACAAACTTTACAGCTTTGAAAGACCACGTCTACCTAAAGTGGTTGAACTAATAAAAGATCTTACAGGAAGAATAGGCCGATGGACTCTCAAGCTTCAGAACTATGACATGAATATTTTTATCAAGCTGGAATAAAGAACATGAACATAGATGAACTGACTTAACTTCACTACTATACCTTAACAATAGAAAAGCTGAACGGTTACATGACATACTCAGGAAGTCATAATCTTGGGAGGACAAAGATGAACCAGTTCAGAAGATGCTTAGATGAAATTCTTAAATATAAAGGCCTTTGACAGATTACTTTACAACAAAGTCAGAATCGACTTTCTATCTTATTTGTGACCTTAGTAACAGTAACAAGTTATAATGGAAGCCCAAAATACCTTAGGCCATGGAGGATCCAGGAAAACTTATGAATGGGTTAAAAATTGCTGCTATTAGGAAGGAATACTGGACTCTGTAGTGGAAGACTTAGATGCTTGCATCAATTGTAAAAAGCAGACGCCGCATAAGGCCAAGTACAAGTATCAGCTCATAACCTCTCAGCAGCCATTTTACATCATCAGTTTAGACGTCTTAGGTCCACTACCTGAATTTAAATGAGGAAATCGATACATTATAGTAGGGATTGATCATTTCACAAAGTGGGTCAAAGAAATAACTATTCTTGTGCGGATTGCTAATGCTACTGCTAACTTTTTTATCAAAACATATTTCTTAGTAATAACTTCCTGTAGGTTTGACTATGCAATAATGAGAGAAACCTCAGGTCAAAAGTTGTGAGGATCTTAGTCATGAGCATGGGAACTTAACAATTATTATTGACGCCTTACAACCCATCAACTAATGGGATGTAGAAAGAGAAGATGGAACATCAGTCTCATATACTATCTAAGATGGCTTCTACTAATCCATTACACTGGATCAATATATTATAAGTGCGTTAATGGTTTATCAAATAGCTTTTATCAAATTATCAAAAAAAAACCTCTTCAAGGCCTTATATATAAGAGAAATTGGAATTTCAGCTTTATTAGCTTGTGAAGTTACCAGAGATAATACCAGAGAGCCTGAAAATGCTAAGAATATTATACCAAAGTTTATAGAACTTCATTCTGAGCCATGACAAATCTGGCCAATGCTGTTATAAGAGAAGGTCAAGCAGAAAATGCAGCTCACCAACCTTTATTCGCCTTTAAGTTTTTAGATTTAATCTTATACTATTTCAATTGAATAGTGGCATGTGGAGGAAAATGATTCTATCTGGGATGGACCATATGCTATCACATGAAAATGTGGAGATGAATACAATCAAGTATTTTATTTGGAGCAACAATCAACTGCGTTATAGCTGATTCTTGCGTCGGTACTCAGTCGCCAATATCCTTGAAGGGGGTGAAGTAAGATATCTAGATCTTGGACATGATAAGAATATTGACCCTTCAACTCCCTCAGCTGAACCAACACCTAAACCCAAGAAGGGGTAAATGGAATTACCCTAAAAATTACTAGGATAGGTCTATGTCAACATTGTCAATTTGGCTCTAAGAAAAGTCTGACAAACTAAATATGAGCCTAATATACTTTGAGATGAAGCCCCACCTCATCAAAATGACATATCATTAGAAGGTCAGGTGACAATGACTCAAGGTGGCACTTGAGGCAGTAAAATAAGAATGCTTGAAAAAGGGGTGAAAACTAAATTTTAAAGCAATCAACCTGTTATCACCAGTATCATCAGATTTGGGTATCTAACTCACAATTTTGCCCTATCAAAATTATGACACAAAGCATTATACCATCTGGCATGCATCACCTGACTAAGAGCCTCCCTTACGGATGTATTCCCCCATCAATTTTAATAATCCTTTTCATTTTGAGGTTTATATTTTTGAATGAAACATAATTAAAACCCTATTTCATACTATAATAAAGTTAGATCATTAATTCTATAGCACATTTTGGTGCTTGACTTCAGTAAGCCCATTTCTCCATACTTACTATATGATCTTTACTCTAGCTGACAGGACCTAAGCGGTGACTTGGCACCCTTTAAAATAAGAAAAATATTTGTCATGCGACTTAGTCAGCTTTAAGTATTGACTGTCAGGCTTCTTGAGCATAACACCATCAAGCTTAAAGATATGGAAAAAGTACGATTTTCATCAGATTTGACAATTAACCTAGGGGCAAAAGTTATAATTGAGGCTTTAAAGTGACTGTGATGAGGCGCGAAAACTAGAAGATCCACATGAGCTTATTGTACTACATCCATAATGTTTTCATTGCCATTTCTTTTGTAAAGGGAATTTCATGGCTTTATTTCTTTTTCACAATCTCTATGTGTACAACCCATATACAATAATGGTATAGGAAGTCTCAGGTGTGTTGGCTGAATTCTTAGCATCTTCACAAAGAATAGGTCTTGGTAGAGGTGTAAATCTGGAGGCAACAGCTTTCTGGATTGTAATAGCCTCATTATCAATCAGTATTTCTAGTTACTCTTCACTTAAAGTAGAAGTGTAAATATCTGCCTCAGATTCAATGCACACTGGGAATCCATTATAAGGGTACCTCAGGTTGCAGTGATTGCCCATTCTTTCCGCTCAGTACAAAATCCTCTTAGTGGTTGAACGCTGGTTGGAGGTAACTAGTTCGCAATTGAAGCCCATGACCAACTCCTTGAGGTTAAAGCTGAAGTCATGGCCCCTCTTCCACCCAATTCTTGAGGACTTGTGGTTGTGTTGGTGGCTTCAGAAGTTCTTTTAGGGGATGTGCCCCAACTTTAATGTCCCATATTACGATTTATGGATTAGATAAAGAGACAAAGAGGGAATGAGCAAGTACAAATGTGTCAAGTTGGCCAGCCTCCCTGACCTTAGATACACTATGAAAAAACGCTGGGTCAAGGCCAAGCAGGCTCAGGTTGATCCCCAAAAATCATGTGTTGAGGGCCGGAATTTTCACCAACAGGCTTAAAAATCACCAGGTACTTTTTAAATGAGGATGGGTTGTTATGTTTGATTTCCAAATGTGTAATTGTTTCATTCATTAAAATTAAATTTACCAAAAATGGTAAAATACAGCTTTGTTGTAAACTTAAGTTCATACATATTTAAGGTATACAACTACCAGGATTGATAGGATTGTTTTATTGGCTAAGATCAATTCCAAGCCCCACCAAATTGATTCAGGCCATTTCAAGTTTTCCTTTAAAAGTAGTTTTTCTCCAACCAACCTCTCTGTTAGCTGTCTCTCTAACTTTAAATAAAGGTAATTTCTATATTTAACTATGATACTTTTATTGGCCTTGAGGTTTACCTCATCCTGAGATTTTCTGGGTTTTGTTTGTTTTTATGTGGAGATATTTCTGTATTTAGCGTGTTTAAGTTGATTTGAATTATAGTCTATTACAGGAGAGTTAGTTCTCCCCCAACAATTGACAACTAACCTTTCTATTTGTTTGTGGGTTTTTTATGTGCGTGACCCTTACATAGCAGTAATCTAGTGCGTTGGCTGTTTCTTGTGGTTACAATTCTTCTCACCACAACGTTATTATTCATTTTGGTGGTAGCCCAGCTCGGCGTTTCTCTTTTTACTGCCTGTGTTAGGAATCCTACCCCTTCCTGTAAGTACTTGGTGGTTTTAGACTGTTCAAGGCCCTGCTGCTCAAGCTTTGATTTGTTCTAAATATTCCATTATTCTTAAAAAGTACATCCCACGCTCACCCTCTCTGGCCATCGGGTGGCTGCAGCAGATTTCACCTGGTGCTTTTGACTGGGCAATAAAAGGTTTAGAACGCTTTTTGGAGTTTGGGTAACCCACGTTCACTTTTTAAACCTTCCAAATGGTTTTTGCACCCAGTCAATGGTGACATTTGGATTTGTTTTATTTATCTAAGATATTGTAATTATCCCAGTCCCTATCTTGTCTTGATGTTATCAGAACGTCATTTTCATGGAAACTAGAAAACGCCAATTAGTAGACACTCTGACAGGGTGGGATCAACTTTTTCACCTCAAATTTTATGATTGGCGTCCTGTGTGAATTAAAAAACTTGATTAAAGTGGAGTCTGTTGAGTGGGCCACAAATGTTTCTCTGAAAAAGACCCTCTAAAAATCTCCCTGAAAAGTACACATTCTCTTCTGAAAACAGAGGAGGTTTTCAAAGTTTGACCTTAATTTTTGGGGAATTCAGAGGGCCTACAGGGATTTAGATCCACAGTTTCTAATTGATGTTACAGCAATTTAGCTGTGGTGATTTAACAGGCAGTGACCCCTTTATATACCAGCCTCAGAAGGCATAATTTTTTGTACTCATGGCAGCATCTATTTATGCCACGCCTTTTCCTCAGGTAAACGCAAGAGTTGACTGGAGTCTAGCCCTCAAACTTTAATTAAATGCCTTAGAAATCTGACTGGACTTGCCTCACCTACAAACACCCTATAAATACCACTATTAGACATTTGTTCTCAAGGCTTCAAGATAAGAATGTTTTGGGTCAAAATGGGCCCAAATGGGGAAATGTTAGACATTTACAAGTCCATTAAAATGCTTAGATTGATTTAGAAAATATTAATGATTATATTGGCCAAAAGACCCTGGCTGATTCTTGGTGGAACCCTGAAAATTGGGGTAACACTAATTTTAATACTTCACAGGCAATTAATATGAGATCAAGAAGTTGGATTACTCTGACCATGTGGCGGACCCTGGGGTGTCCATTGGATGGTACTCCCCCATCCAAAGCCAGGTCCATTCAAGCACCTACGCAAGGACCACCCCTTTTATAGGCTTAGGAGGGATCCCCTAATTTGCAATATATTTCTCTAAAGGGGATTGACTGAAATTTATTAAATCGTTACCCCACAGGTACATATTGCCAAAAATTAACTTCCCATCTATTGTTCAGCTAAAGTAAAGCAAGTTTTCCAAGCTTCTATATGATAAATTCCCTGTAACCTTATTTGGATGGTAACAAGCCGTTCCAATCTTATCATTAAATTCCCTTTGACCCTCAATACAGTTAAATAATGACCATTCAAATATCAAGAGGGCTCAGTTTTTCTCTTGACCTGTGCACACATTAATAAAACTTATAAAAGCTAGCTTTTCCTTTATTAAATTTACACCTTATTTAATAATTTGGTTGTGGAATCCAGAGGCAAAGCACTAGCAAGCAACCAACTAGCTGAATTAATCTGACCACTAACCAAAATTAAATTCCTTTTAAAAATGAGAATGTAACAATTGAATTTGTCTCAATTGTTGCATTCTGACTCAGATTCAGATTTTCCAAATCTGATTCAGATCGTTTTAATAATGCTTTTGGCTTGGTCATTTCAGGCATTGGGTTGTGCCTCACCAAGTTGTAGATTAGGCTTGTGTGGGCCAAATTAATGTATGGGTGAGGCCCCAAGGGACGGCCTTTATAAGGCGCGCCTGCCCATTCCAAAGCACACTTTGGAATATTCTCCCTAGCATTCCCTACCTGGGGAGCATTGGCGGTGGCTCCCCAGATGAGCTCTGGTTGGTCGGCACCTTTGTTTTTTATGATCCTGAATAAAAATAAAGGTTGTTTTGGGTTAGCATACCTCGCATACCTGTGGTCTTTTTCAGGTGTTTCATTTTGAGGAGTTTTCATGTGGTTGGGTCAGACCAACCCAGAGGACTTTACATAACCAACCAGTAGTAGGCAATGTTTGGCGCTGTCAGTGCTCCAAACCTCTCCCTACTCGGTTAGATTGCTTTGGTTGCTTGCCAGTAGCATCAAAAGGATATATTAATTTTGGCGGTCAGAAACAGGAGACTTTCCAATCATGACAGAGGGCTCCTTATTTTATCTGGATCTTGCTAAAAGGGGAACTTGAGTTTCAGCAGGGTCTAGCATAAAGCTTTAATAAAGTGTTTCAGTTATTTAGCTGCAGATGTTTCACCTTCTACCACCCTTTAAGTACTGGCCTTAAAAACCATAATTCTCTTTAAAAATGACAACATCTTCCATTGCCACGCCTTTACTCTCATGGAAACTCAAGGGTCAGTAGGGGTTCTAGCCAGCATTTTGATTACATCACAATATTGTAAAATTTCCATTCCTGAACTCCATTTCTTAGAATGATGCAAACCTCAGCAAAAAGGAGTCTCGCCATCTTGAAAATGGTAGATGGTCACAAAACGCTGGTGAATTAGGTTTGATGCTTTTGCAACCCAAAAACTCAATTTCAATGGGAATGTTTATAAAATAAAAAATGAGCGCACAGAAGCACTTGTTCTTGAAATCAATTCCCATTTATCACATCACTCCTGAAAACCTGCTCTTGTCCCCCAAAATGAAGCATCAAACTCAGAAGGTTGAACAAGAGTTATTATTACAAAATGCTGGTAAGCATGCTGCTGCAGAGGATACCATGAAATATGGACCATCAATGGTAAGGCTGGAAACTAACCCTGTTTTTTTCTAATGGGAAACCTTTCCTGGTGGCATTATTAGTTTAGAGTTAAACCACCTTGGGTTTGGGCATTATCTACATTAAAATATGGATACTCTGGGTATTTTTCACTGTCTGCTATTCTTTCTTCCCCTCAGGGAAATTTATGACAACACTTTTAGTGGATACTGGGGCCTCAGAGAACTTTATTGATCTAAACCTAGCTGAAAACATTGGTTTACATTACTTACCTGACAGTATGGATAGGGAAGGTGCTTCCCAGGGTATTATTTTTTTAGTACTAGATGCTTCCCAGGGTATTATCACCTTTTAAGGTTCAAGTTTGTTTGATTAATAAGCTGGTACATCCCACTTTTCCGACCACTTCTTAGTATTTAAAAAGCCTGCTGTATACAATTATCTTGAATTGGGATGGTATCAATTTCTATCAAAACTAATTTGAAGGTTACTACGTTAATTTTTTTACTTGGAAAGTGGTCATGAATTAATAATCCGATGTTAGACAGCAGCACACTGAGCAAATTGCAGCAGCGGCCCAATGTTCATATTCTTAGTCTTGCGCCTCTTCTAGAGACCACTCCTAAAGCTTCCCTAATCCATTGTTTGGAGGGGTTAAAGTCTTCATTTAATTTGGCTTCAGAAAATGCCTTACATGATCATTCAAAGTTTAGTTTATTAACTTAAACTTACAGCTGACCTGGCTTGCATCTCTTCCACAAATCAAACCTTTGATTATTTGGGAAGAGGCAGCATTGGATGTTTGGTTAAAGAGTATTTAATAAAAGTAGCCATCTTTTAGAATACCTCTCCAGTATTCTCACCACAGCTCTTATTGGAAAATGCTGACGGTACTCTACGCCCTTGTGTAGACTATGTTAACCTTTTGCCACCATAACTGATCTGCATCCTATTCTGGGGGGAAACAGTTTATCCATTCTGAGGAGAAATCTAGAGTCTTCTCCACCTGGATTTCTTGAAAGCCTTTAAACAGATCAATATCAATTATGGGCAGGAATGGCTCACTGCATTATATACCAGGAAAGTGATTTTCAATTATGGTTCATGACTTTTTGTCTTGATAATGCATCAGTAAATTTCATTGTTATATTAATGTGGTATTAGGAGATTTGTTAAATGCGCTGTGGCCTATATGGATGACATTATGGTGTTTTCATTGATTAAGCACCCCATGAGATTCACTTGAGGCAAGAGTTTGAGAGCTTGAGAACATAAAAATTGACGCTGAAATCAAGTTTTTGTGAGATTCTTCAAGTACTAGGTCACCTTTTTGGACAACGTCGTTTTTGATATTGGCCATATGTCCACTTTGGACAAGGATAGAGATATTATTTATTAGGCCATACAACTCGATTTAAGGCAGTGAGAAGCATTTTTAGGGACATGCACATTCCTTAAGAATTTCACTCCCAACTTTTTAGAGGTTGCAGTACCCTTGTATAAAGCCAGCGGAGCCAAAGCCCTTCAATGGCCATCTACATTAGAGGATGATTTACAGGATGTAAAGTGCACTTTTCTCTCAACATCAGTACTTCACCACATGGATCCATAAAGGAGTTTATAGTAGCTAGCGATGATTCAAGCTTTGCTATAGCTACTGCTTTGTTGCAAATTGGTACGGATGGTGTCAAGAGCGAGTCTATAATGCTAAAGTTCCCATAGAGGCTGGGAAGGGCCCCACCCTACAGCCTGTGAACAAAATGATAGCACTATAATAAATTGCATTGCAAAGGAGAACAGTTCCTAAAGGGTCCAGGGCGAGGTATGAACAAACTCGGTTTTTGAGACCTCCTAAATGGTGGCAAAAAGTATTAAGCATATACACATAATTAAATAAGAAATGGACCAGGTTTTATTATAGCCAGCCTAACAACGAAGAAGGTTGGTTGAGAATATTGTTAGACAGAATTGGGAGTATTACTTTCCATCAGGCGATGCACAGCACCCAATCAAACCAATATGCATAAACCGCCATCCTTTGTTGTACTATATCTTGAGTACGCTCACACTTAAGTGATTGAGTGCAATGGAATTTTCTTGATATGGCAATATGGTAAACCAAAAGGGATGAAGCCTCATCTCACTAGCTATTTTTAAACAAACAACTTTACTTATTAATAATTGGTGCACCACAAGGCTGATGATGTAACGCCCCATGCTATCACAAGCACCACCAAGAACCAACTTAGGCATAGTTTGCCCTTATCTGGAGTTAAATCAGGGTGTGCTTCAGGTCAGGCAGGTTCATTAGCTTATTCCTCTTGTCATCTTCACGCTCTGCTTTATTAATACATTCTGTCACTACCATTCTTTCACTTAACCATAAATTTACCCTCCCATTCTTGTGGGATTCCACCCCCTCCAGGGGGTTCAGCCAGGGAAATGTTCCCGTGGGAAGGAGCCATCTTCATGACGGTGAATGTTGGTTTGTCCTTAAATCCTTCTGCATTGAGAAACGCATGTGGAACGCATTAGTGAGGTTTTGGAATGAACACAGTCACGTTCTGGGATACAGCTGTTCTCCGCTGCATCAGACCCCTTCCACAACAACAGGTACTCCAGTCTCCTTTTCACACGATGAGATATTACCACCTCCTCTACTTCCCACTATGGGGTCCTTTCCACAAGGTATGCCTCTGGAGTCTCAGACGGGGACCTTCAAGCAAGGACAACTTACTCTCATGGAACACCACAAAGATGAAAAATGATGAGAGGAGATCCAGCTGGTAAGAGGCTTGACTTACCTTATAACAATGAAGTAAGGTCCTATCCTTTTCAGGCCTATTTTTTGCGTAGATGCTTAATTGGGATATTTTTAGCATCCATCATCATGAGAACTCTTTCCTTATAGGATGTCCCCACCCACTTCTTCCCATCTACGTTTTCGTGTATACCTTCATGGAGGCCTCCAAATTGAGATTGACCCCTTGGTGCATTTTATAGATAGACTTAGTGAAGTCCATAACTGCTTTCATCTTGGACCCACTGCTGGGTTCCATATTGACCAAAGGGTTAAAATCATAATTGGAGAAGAAGGGGAGCACCCAATGGAAGCATGTGGACGTTGTTAGAACTAAACTGAGCTTGAGTAAGATAGTAGGCCCAATCAAAATAGTCAGCTATTTTTTAACACTGCAAGAACTTCTAGTCACTGGTTCACTCGTTATATCTGCCCATCTGATTAAAGTGGTAGGCAGTAAAGTTGCATGGATGAATCTGAATCGTTTTGCACAACTCCTTTTAAACATGGATGTGAAATGGGGCCCGCATTCACTAATAATCTACTGGGGCAACCCATGGAGGGAAAACACATGAGAAACAAAGAACTTAGTCATCTTCATCGTTGTACTGTAATGTTACATGGTTTGAAATGAGTAAACTTTGTAAACTGATCACCACTAACATGATAGCATCATAGCCCTCAGATGCAGGTAGTTCCACATTAAAATCAACTGATAGGGAAGTCCAGGGGCCCTAGGCCTTTTGAACTGGTACCAACAACCCCGTAAGATACTGACAATTTGGCTTCATCCTATTGCATACCAGGCACTCCCTACAATACCTGATAACCTGTGCGGACAATTACTTCTAATTATATGTGCGGTGAAACAATTCCAAGATCTTCGCCTTATTGAGGTGTCCAACAGAAATATATCTTGGTGGTCTTTAATTATTTCCGGGCGGAGTGGTCCTGCAGGAACCCATAAGCGTCCCTGAAACCACATTATCTCGCCCTTTACATGGTAACCTCTGGTAAGATCCTCTTGATTTAAGTTGCTCCTGGCGAGGACCATAATCTTATGCTGACAAGGGCTGAGAAATGACAACATTTCTGAACATACCATATATCTCCAAGTTCTCCAGAGAAGCAAGCGCTCGCCTGCATGCCATGGTGGAGGGCTGCTTGTGTACAATTTTATATGATGAAATCATCAAGTGGTTATTGCGCAACTTTGCCTCCTTTAAATCAGGAGCTAAAGCAGGGTAATGACTAGAGAATCAGCCAAACCATTCTCCTGACCTTTTTAAACTAATAATATATCACAAATTGGGCCAGGATTTCATGCCAGAAGGTTGCTGTGGGGTCATGACATGAGGGGAGCGTTCATACAATAAGTCTTGGTGATCTGTACGAACAAAGAATGGTTGGGAAGAACCATGTAAATTATGACTCCAATAGGTCAACGCCTTCACTATCACCAGATGTTACTTATAGTAAACAGCGTAATTTAAATCAACCAAGGACATTTTCCTAATAAAATACTACACTGGATGCTTGACTCCATCATCCCACTCCTGTAATAGTGCAGCGGTTATAGAAAAGTTGAAAGCATTGGAAGCTACTATGAACTCACTCGTAGGGCTTACATGGTGAAGAACTGATTTATCCACAACAGGGTGCACTTCAATGCCTGTAAAACATCCTGTAGAGAGGAGGACCACTAAAGAGCCTTGACACCATTAGCCTTATACAAAGGCGTTGCTACCTCAGAGACTAGGAGTGAACTTTTTTAAGAAGAGAGCAAATCCCCAAAAAGCTCATCAATTCTTTAACTAAAGTTAAAGTGGGATACTCAAGATTTGTTTTCTCCTTGTCTGGATTTATTATGTGGCCGTTATCAATAAAAGATGTTGCCTAATAAGGTGACCTAAAACTGAAACTCACATTTGTTGTTTTTCAGCATTAGGTTCACTGCCCTCAAATGCTTCACCACTTGCCACAGGTGTACTGCATGGGTTGCAAGATTGGGGAAGGACTTCAGAATATTATCCATGTAGGCCACAGCGCATACACCCAGAAGGTCTCCAAAAGCCGCATATATTTGACATTGGAAGATAGCAGGCGCATTCTTAAGCCCAAATGGAAAAACTCATAATTGAAAATACCCATTCTGGTAAGGATAGCGGTGAATCATTCCTGTCCCGCTTTTAATCTTGATCTTTTTGAATGCATTCAATCAATACAGTTTAAAAAAGATTCAACCTTCTCCACACAGTAAGTAATTTGCGACTTCACTGGGATAGGATGCTGATCTGGTACAGTGAAATTATTCAAGTTCACATTTTCCATGCACAGGTTAGAGTACCATCTGAATTTACCACAGAGAGAAGTGGGGATCATACCAGAGAAAAACTGTAATATGGCTCCCTTTGCCAACTGCAATTTAACCCACACCTCCAAGACTGCTTCTTCCCTCAAAGTCAAAGAGTGATGGGAGAGGAGATGTACACCAGGACAACCGTGAGTTTAAAATCACAATCAAACTCTGATTAATCTGGTAAGACACTAGCAGAAGCCACATCAAATAAAGATTTCAACCCCTACAAACAGGAAGGTAATGGTACCTCTAAAGTGGGCTGCAGTAAGGGTGAAGGGCTAAGCGTGTGTACCTTTGGCCATTGGGGCAAATTGCCCTGAGTTTGCTATCAGACAAGAAATTACTATTTCTTGACCAATCTGAAGAGATAACGACAAGACATTAGCTTTCAGGTTGGTTCTAAAATAAATTTGCGCCACCACTATACCCCAAAAATAATTGTGTACATGAGATTTTTAACTGCCAGGAAGCGGTCAGCCAAGTACTCGCCAACTTGATAATCTACCAGGACCTGAACCTTCAGTGTGAGAATACTCTGAGAGGCCCCTGCCCTAGCTACATCATTATGCAAATAATTCAACTCAATGTAGTCAGATAGGTCTTGATCAATAAAAAATACTCAAAGGCACCATTATCTACTAAAATCGTTGTTCTGCATTTCCCAAAAGGGATGAAAGAGTAGCAGAAAAAAACGAAAAAACAGAATAACCTTTATTCACTAGAGATAAAGCCAACAGCATACCTTCACTAAAATCATCACCAGCTATAATCATGACTTGTATAAGTTTTTGCATCAAAAAAAGGAGAGGGATAGATGGTCAGCATCACCGTTGAGGACACATACCCCACATTACCTTTAGCCATAGTATACTTATCAGAAAATTGTAACCACAAATTATTCTCAACCTCCTATGTCCTGAAAATCATATTGTGGGCCAAGCGCGGGTTCTCAGGAGTAATTTGGTACACAGAAATTTCTCTAATCGGTACTTACAAAAGCCAATAATCAGCACATTAGAATTTACATAATTTACGTTATTAAACGCATGTTCTGGCGTTAAGAACACCATACTTGATCTGATGGCCAACTGGTCATTGATAAACAACACAATTACCACAAGACTACCTATTAATGACTTAAATAGTTCCCTGGGAATGAGCATCAGAGGGGAAACACTTTCAGATCTATCATTTATCTTAAATTCAGGGCTAGACTTATATGAACCTTGAATCCCCAAATTTGAGGGAGGATCAGTTGGAAATCCTGCACATAAAATAAAAAATTAATAGACCCAGGCGTTATATTTAATAGGGCTGATGCAGGTGACATCATCACAGCTAAATCGCCTGAAACATCTAATAAATATTTGGGGCTAGACTCCACTCGCCACAAGTTTACTCAAAGTTAAAGGAATGGAAGGATAAAACTCCTCCCATTTCAGAGGCGCGCATGAGTTTTTGAGGGCCCATATTTATAGGGGCTTCCTTGTATGAAACAATGAAGGCCCAACTATCTGGTCATGTATGGCTGTGGCGGGGAAATCGCCACAAAGAACTTCAATCTAATGATCAAAGCTGGCAGGGGAAGCTTGCCATACCTGAGCATTCTTCATGGGTGTATCCAATGTGGCATGGAGAAATGACGTTTCACTACGTCAGATCCAGGTAATTCTGAGGCCCAGGTAATGATAAAATAGAGACAACAAAGGATTTCAAAACCACAGTGTGCAAATGACCATCAGTAAATTTGGGAAGCAGTGAAACTGGGTTGCCCCGCTTCCAAGGGTTGCTCCAAACCTTCTAGCGCCTCTGACTCCCGCAACACAATTTCTTAAATTTTAAACCTCAAGCGTTAGATCAGGGTAGAAGCTGACGCAGCCACTAAACACAATGAGGAGTCAATATAGGGCTAGCATTATAATATTGAGAGGAAGCAGTGGAAAATGGGAACTAGAGTAACTGGGCCTCAACTGGTCCAAACTATGTACTCACAGAAATTGTTAGAGCTGCACTGTGTGCAGCAAAAAAGCAACGCTGAGCTGGCCCACTGCCAAAGTAAGAGATAAATCATTGACCAAAAGCATAAGAACAACGGTTCACAGCCAACGCTCCCAATTACCTTTGAGAAATTCCCACACATAAATTTACCTAATGAGACCAATTGAGAAGTTGGTCAACAAATGTCAAAAATGTGTCTATAAAGTTCATATTCCTGGGGAGATGCTGGGAAGGGCCCCACCCCGCAGCATGAGAACAAATTGCTATTACTATAGTAAACAATGCATTGCATAGGAGAACAAATCCTAAAGGGTTAGGGCGAGGTATGAACAAACTTTATTATCTGAGCCCTCCAGGAGGTCAGCAAAAAGTATTAAACATATACACGTAATTAAATAAAAATATAAAGGGGGTTATTATAACCAGTTGACCAATAAAGAAGGTTAGTCATGAAACACTAAATGAACAGAATTTGGAGTATCACTTTTGTTGGGAAATTTACTGCACCCAATCCAACCAATAAGTTAACATACCATCCTTTGTGGAACTATAGCTTAAGTACGCTTGCACTCAGGTAATTGAATGCAATTGGATTTCTCCAGATTTGGAAAAATGGTAAAATGAACGGGATTTGTAGCCTCATTCCCCTAGCAAATGTAACGTATTATATAATAAAAAAACAACTGGTGAACCACAAGGCTGAGGATGTAGCTGTCTCATGATCATCACGCGCACCCCCAGAGCCAACTTAGGCATATTTTTCCCTTACCCATAATTAGTCCAGGGTGTGCTTCAGGTCAGGAAGGTTCATAAACTTGTTCATCTTGGCCTCTTCACGCTCTGCTTAATATTAAAATCTGTCCCTACTATTATGTCATTTAACCATGTCATATGGTTTTGAGCATCTAGGTAGGATTTTTCTCTCATAAGATGTCATCACCTGAGTTAAATTTCGCTGTTTATGATAGAGAGCTGTTGGCGGTAGTGGAAGCGTTGACTTACTGGCGCCACCATCTACATGGTTCCTCCCAGCCATACCATGTATGTATTGATAACTGGGCTTTACTGTAATACCAATCCCCTCATGTCCTGATTTCATGCCAACACAATTCATGAGAATCTTGCTCAGTTTATGATCTAGTATGAGTTCACAAAAGGCAAGGAAAATAGAATTAACTGACGCCTTGAGCCGGACCTTCCCTTGGATTCTAACCCCAAGGAAGTGGAGCTGCATAACAATCACCTGTAGATTTCCTCTAGTAGGCTTATACTTAAGAAATCCTCCTTTTAGTAATTGTTCTACTGTCCTTGCTACTCTGGAGAATTTAGGGGAATATGGTATGTTCAGAAAAGTCCTTCATCAGTCCTTATCAGCCAGATATACTTTGATTATCGTCTATTTGCACTTTGAATCAAGACGATATAACAAAGGGTCACTATGTGAAGAATAATACATTATGGTTCCATGAACACTTATGAGTTTCCACAGGACTACTTCGCCAAAAATATAATCATGGAACATCATGATGGATAATGATATGGCACCCTGAGAAAGAAAGAACCCTGGATCTTATTCACCTTACACATAACTGGAAAGGAATCTCCACCCAAGTTGCAAGATATACTAAGGAGTGCCTTTTCTGCAACAGGAAAAAACCAAATTGTCACCCTCTTGTGGGGTTGTTGGTACCAGTCCAGAAAAAGAGGGACCCTGAACTTCCCTCTCAGTTAATTTTATTATGGAATTACCCCTTTTTGATGAAATGATGCTATCATCAAAGTGGTGACCAGGTTTATATTCGCTTATCTAATTCCAAGTCGCACCATAGTAACAGCGGCTAGGATGACCAAGTTATCTATTTCCCATGTTTTATTTTGCCCATGGAGGTCCTCATGAAAATATCAATAATTGTGGACCTCAGATCACGCCTGTGTTTTGGTAAGAGTCATGTAAACTCTTTAAAAATTGTCTGTGACGCTCTACTGCCTTTCACATACAATCAGATGTGCAGACAGAGCGATTGAACCAATGCTTTGAGCAATTTTTGCAGCGTTACACGGCAAATGACCATTCAGATTTGGCCTCACATTCCCTTTAGCGCAATCCAGCTACAACAACGCCCAAAATTTTTTCATTTGGTGCTCTCACTTCTTTGCCAATTATGGCTTCACCCTCACGTTTAATATAGAACCATATATGTAAGTACAAAGTGGAAGCAGTGGTGGACTTTGCAAAAGTTATCAAGAAAGTACATCAGGGGTTAAATATAAACTTGGAGGCTGCCATGAAGGTCTACAAGAAAAATGTAGAAGGAAGAGGAGGACCAGGCCTGAATATAAGGAGGGATATCTTGTGATGATATATGCCAAATAATACCAGCGAGCAGCCATGTAAGAAATTGGGACAAAGAGGGTAGGACTTTCCATGTGCTTAGAAAGGTGGGGCATGCCTTCTATCAGCAGGACCTACTGCCAAAGCTCCGCATCTTTGCCACTCTTTACAAGACTAAAATGACTCCCTTTGAGGGCCTTCCTGAGACCCCAGATTCATATCTCGTAGGTGGAGCACTGGAGTGGAAGGTAGAGGAAGTTGTGGCTTCTCATCAGGTGAAAAGGCAGCTATAATAACTTTTATCCTGGAATAGGGTTGATGTTGGAGAAAAAAGCTGGATCCCAGCTCATTATTGACAACATGCCAAAGACTTGATCGAGGCATTCTATAAGCTTCTTTAGATGCCACTGGTCCCAAGTCCACCCCTGAAGGTACAACTATGAAGTTACCCCCAAGTACAAAAACTTCTTTCTGGACGTTGCCCCTGAGAAGTAGTGGTGCCACAAAACTGAAGGGTAATGGCATGTGTTAGTTTCATATTGACCACATCTTCCAGCCTTATTAGATTATAATGCAATATCTGTTTTATCTACAGGAGTAAATTGAAAAATGAGAAAATCTTAAGTGGATGTGGGAGCTATCATTTCATATGTTAGCTATTTTTGGCTATAATCTATTATTGGATGTTAAAAAATTCTTCAAAAATTTAATTCTACCATATTACTGATGTTCTGTCAGTGAGGATTCTCAGCAATGTTTTACAAGTGTCTAGTTATTAATCTAACAATTGATAATTATTTTCCTATATATAATTCTATCGGAGTTTGTCACCAATTGATTAAGGGTTTATTGGTAGTTGTTGGGCGGTAATATTGCTTTAATTAACATCAACTTTAGGGTTAACTTTTTAAAGCAAAATGACCTGCTGTTAATGGGCAAAAGGCCCCATTACCTAAGTAAATTACTAGCTTAATAATGATAATTCTCTGAGGTTAAATGAAGAAGATAGACAAGTTCTTCATATACTCAACCCAGGAGGGATCATGTTCTCTTTAATGGTGGAATCTGAACAGATGGATGATATAAAACATCGTTATTAGATGACTTCTGGGGCTTATTCATTGACAATGGCTGCCATTCCAATTAGTGCGCCAATAGAAGAGGTTTGTTTTGGATTTTTCTATATAAACTCCACGGTTTTTTAATAGCAAAGAATAAATTTTAAAGTCTCATAGGTATTTAGACCGTTATAAAGTTTTTTTTTCAATCTTGGGATTTAAGTAAAAGGATAGTTATCCTTAGTCTAGATACTGCTTTCAGGTTCTCAAAGATCTCTTGTGTCAAGAGAGAAATATGAGTTACCTTGGTTCATAAGTTGCTAACACTGAAAGAAAAGTTAAAAAAGATAAGATTTCCCTAGTATAGAAAATTTTAGGTACCTTCAAGTATCAGAAAAATGAGAGTTAGCACCTGTCTAGAGTTTAAGATATACTTAATTTGGTTGTGAAGAGTTCAATTAGGACAATAGTATTTGTACTATTGTCAGCACATTCATTATATCAACAATCTATTGAACGCACACATTAAACCTGTTCAGTAAACATAAAAATTTACATTTTGTGCTCACTTCAGGGATAGTTGGGTTTTCAGTTCAAAGACTAAGGTAGAAGTTATCAGCACAATGTCATATAAGAAAAAACTTTGGAAGATGTGTATGTAATTGATAACATTGAATAAGAATACAATGAACTCGGTGTCACAAGCCAGTATATCTAACTTGGATGTGAAAGTGACCAAAGCCGAGGAGCATATAGAACAAGTAGCAAAGGTCAACAACGACTTCAAGGAAAAATCATCTCCTTGAAATGGAAGCTGATCAAAGTAATAAAAGAGCTTATATTCCTAAAAACTGTGAGGGAAGAGGATAGAAAACGCTTTTGCCAGATCTAGGAAGATGTAGCTCATACCCTAAAGCACCTAAAAAATAAAAAAATCACAAATGTGAATGCACACAGATGGAGGCTAATGAATCTAACAACAAAATGTATGAAAGTTTGGCTGGGAAGGTACAATTTTCAAGATATGCCTGGAGCTTTCACTCCAATTTTGGATTTGGCTCAAAAAATAACCCTATCATTAGTTGGTTTGCCAAGAAGGAATCTTCTGCTATATTAGCAACATAAAAATTCATATATACCAAAATTATCTATGTGTTAGGATGAGTACCTGCCAAGAGAAAACTGGCCTCTGAATGTGGGTGCTATAGCAACCGCAATAATAATCAAATGCTACGCAGATATGCCTCATCAAAAGGAGGTTGGGAGATTAAGAGAAATTTTTATCATAGTAGTATTATGTTTTTAACAATTGGGGTTAAAACAGAGCCATAAGGTTCCTCTATCTTTGAAGCATTTAATTGATCTTTGGGCTTTTTCCACTAGTAAAAACTCTGAACCTGTGAATTTTTATTGCACATTTTGGAAAAATAAAATAATTAGACTATTTGGGAATATAGTTCTTATATAAGGACAAATTAAAAAACAACCCAACACCCTACCTAAGTAAGATGCTGGTTTTTTAAACTAAATTGGGTGAGGGAGGTTGCTAAGCTGAACTGCATTATTAAATTTAAATTTATTGCGGGGAAGGCTGACCATGGGATGGACACTTCCAAATATGACTCAGGAAAGACAAACTCAGTACCAGGGGAGGCACCTCAGAGAAGCGATGCTATCTCTTGTTGCCAGCGGGAACGCCACTTATGGGGAGGGGGGGAACGTGTGAAGGGGCCGTAGCCACTATTGAGCACGTGTGGAGGAAGGGGTCTGATTTGATGACCAGACTGGGAACCAGGAGGAGACCAGCTGTCCACGACGCGGTGGGAGGTATCCAAACATCCACGCTTGAAAGTGGTCCACCAAATGAGACCGGAATCTGTGGACAGCTTCTGGGAGGGTGGGGATGGAGCCAGCGATGGCATCCAAGGCAATCGTGTGGATAGTCCACATGGCGATTGCAACCACCAGAGCATGGAGGGAGGGTGGAAGGGGGAGGCCATTGATAAAGCAAACATATCTCTTGACAGACTGAAGGGATGCGTTTGATCCTGGCCCAGCAGACGTTGAACTTCGCGCCATATCACTTTAGAGGTGGGGCACTTCTCCAGGCGGTGGAACAGCGTTCCATACTGGCCACGCACGACACAGGATGAGTGTAAAGCGTTAGAGCGCTCAGCTGTACGATACACCCACATCAGGCAGCGCCACACATGGGAGCGGACTTGAGGTTGCAACAGAGGATGGTGTGCATATTTCCAGATAGTCTTTTGGGTCTCAGTGGAATAAGGGATGTCCATCATGTCCAGGTAATCCACCCTGGATAGGACATAGGGCCGAATGGGGATCACGCCATCTTGGATGATTAGCCCCTGTACCTCTTGTGTGAACTGAGGAGAGGGGCGGCCTCTTTGGGTTGTATGTCCGCTAATACGAATTCTCCACTCTGCGCTCCACATGGAGAGTAGGATTCGTTTGTAGTGGGTTTTAGTCCCGTGAGGACCTGTGGCCAATGTGTGTGATGCAAGGTATTTCATCAGGGAGTGGGGGTTTGATGGATTGTTGAGGCCCAAGGCTCGGGAGAAGTTGGAGCAGGCCGCGCGGGACCAGTGTTGGGATGGGAGTGTAGGAGCGGTGATGGGTCGCGATCCAGGTGCCCAGGATCTTGGCAGCATGGGCTTTGAAGTCAAGCAGGCCCATGCCACCTTGATGATGAGGGCCAAACATGACCTCTAGCCGTACTGGTGGAGGGCGGCCTGACCAAAGCCATCCTTGCAGCAAAGCATACAGGGATTTGAAGAAGCTTGGGTAGAAGGGGATGGCGTGGGCTCCGAACCAGACTTTGGATAGGAGCATAGAGTTGGCAAGAACAACCCTGCCAGTGAGGGTAGTAGGGTGGGCTCTGAGAGAGGCGATTCGCTTCGTCACGTTGTCCAGTATATGGCACTCCATTGCTGCTGACGCGTATCTGCCTGCCTCCATCCACACGCCCAGATGGCGTATTGGTCCTATGGTAGGACGTGGCGCAAAGGGGAGCACCAGTGGGGCGGTGTGTTTTGAATTAGTAGGGTGAGGATATGGGCAAGCAGATGGGCTGGGTTGTGAACTAATTGCTGGGGCCCAGCAGTTCTGAAACTGACCAAGGAGGATGATATTTCAGTTTTGGATGCGTTCAGTGCTGCGTTGTTAACCCGGGAATATTTCTGGATGAGGGCTTCAAGCGCGCATGCATCTTTGTTATTAGACACCCCCACCACACAATCATCTGCAAATGCCATCATCTTGACTGGGGTTTGGCCTGGCACATGGACCCCAGTGAGTTGGGCATTCACATTTCGCAGTACGGGGTCAAGGCTGAAGTTGTATAAGAGTGGGCTGAGGGGCCCCCTTGTCGCAAGCCCCTTTGAGGGCGGACTACTTCCGTTAGGAAGCCTGGGCCACGCACTGCCATTGTTGCAGAATCCGTGAGCAGCATTACCCAGTTTATGAAGCGGGGGGGGTAGGCGGAATTGATGGAGGCAGGCCCTTAGGTATTCCCAGTTTACTCTATCATAGGTCTTTTGTTGGTCCAAGAATACCAGTGCCCCAGAGGCTGTGGACTGACATGCATTAGCCACGGAGTGCACGTTATCCAAAATTGACCTTCTGGGGATGAAACCAAATTGTTCTGGGGAGATGGTGGCAGATGCTACAGTCCCTAAACGGTTAGCCATAATTTTTGTTAAAATTTTGGTGTCTGTGTTTGTTAGAGAAATGGGGCGCCAGTTGGCTAAGTCAAGCTTATCCCCTTTCTTGAAGAGTGTGACAGTAAAGGCCTCATGTCCTCCTGGTAGGAGGCGCATTTCCAACAGGCTTTGGTTAAGTGAGGCTAGCAGCAATGGGGATGTATATTTGAAATATTTTTTGTAGAACTCATATGGAATGCCATCTGGGCCTAAGCATTTTTGGTTTGGTGCACCGCGAATGGCTGTCCATAATTTGTTCGGAGTAATTAAATTCATTATTTCTGGGTATTGGAAAATGGTGCAGATATGAGCTCGGTCAAGAAATTCCGCCACTTCAGCCAGCTGAATTGGTTCAGCTCGATATAACTCGGAGTAATATTTTTGCATTTTGATTGTCACTTCAGCTGGTGTGTCCACAATGGAATTATCCGATCTTCGCACCTGTGTGCAGGCCACACTCTGGCGTGGTGCAAATTTTTTTTTAAAGATGTATGCGGTGCACTTGTCACCTTTAGTGATGCATGTGGCCCTGTATTGGACACAAACCTGATGTTTGTGTTGCCTTTTGAGTGCGTTGAGGTGGGCGGCTGCCTCCACCCACTTCTAGCCCCATGCAGGGCTGTATCCTGTGGCTGGAATGTTGGACTCCAAGTGGGCCAATTCCACCAGAGTGCGTGAGATAACTGCTGATGTGGCTCATGAGCATCTGGAGGAGAGATGGCGAGAGTGGCGGATGGTCTCCTCTTTGAAAGTTGCTATGTGAAAATGGGGTCTGTGCAAAATGGTGCAACAAACGATTTTGCCAAAGTTGCCTCTTCCACCCACATGGAAAATCCTGGTGACGCGAGCTCGGGGGGCATATTTTGCACCAATGTGGGGCCTTTGCAACTGTGACGGGTAAGTGGTAGGTTATTAAGACCAGTCAGTGGTTGGAGAATTCCATTTTCGTTGTTTTGAAGTGGGAGATGTGGGGTTGGAATTTTGCTGGCGTTAGAATAAGGTTGATGCGGGTCATGGACCTTAATTGGCCATTGTGGACGTGGGGACGCATCATGTTTTCGAGCAGTGGGGCATGTCATGACAGCACATCCATTAACCCAAGGGTGGCCTTTAGAACGCGTAGTTCTACGTGGCCCTGTGGGGCGTGGGGTGAGGGAGGCCACCAGTCCGTTGGTGAGGTTAGCCAACAGTTCATGTTGCCAACAAGGAAAGAATCAGGGGGTAGTGGGAGGGATTTGACTGATGAGAAAAATTCTTGACGCTCATGTGCACCATTTGGGGCATAGATGTTGATGATTGTGTGCGCAATGTCAGCCCATGAGAAGGTGACGATGAGCACTTGGCCATTTAGGAATGTTTCTGAGGATGTGAATTTGAAAAAATTATTTTTCTGAATTAGCTTACCACAGTGCTCTGACCAAAAGGATAGGGATGGGAGGAGCATTGTTTTCCAAGCTTCCTCGGAACCTCGTGGACAGTGGGACTCCTGGATGGCCAGGATATCCACAGGTAAATTGTGTTGTAAAAAACTCAGTTTCCTAGCCTGGGAAGGGGAGGCCTTGAGTCCGGCGATATTCAACGTCCCTAGAGTGAAGGTTTCCCCCATCACACCTTAGGTGCAAGGGGGTGGGCCCCCAGGCCCACCAGCCTCTTCAAGGTCCCCACGGGCTTTCACAGCAGCGTGGGTGTTAGCAGCAATGCTATCGGAGTTTTTGTTGATTTTTGTGGAAAGAGTTGCATTGGCTTTGGCCTTCACTTTTTGTTTTCCCAACGGTGGACGAATTTTTTGTGGTGCGGATGAGTTCAGTGCACCGTCAAGCAGGTCAAAAAATTTTTTTTCAGTTGAGATAGGTCCTAAGTCAGTTTTGACCAGAGTTTGGGTGCAGCGATTGGGTGAGATCAAATCTCCCATCAGATCCTCAGATTGAGTGGACCACTCAGCATGGGCTTCCCAATCTGATTGGATGATGGATTCCTGAGTTGCTTCCGCTATGAAGGTCTCCATGTCCTCCTGGCGTTGTAAGTGTGGGATGGTGGTGGTGGCCTTGGCCGCTTCCTTGGCCGCGGCCCTATGGGCCTGCTTGGCCTTCTTCCGCTCCTGCGGGGAGATGGGCTTTACCAATAGGTAGCAGCCTTGTGCTCCCCACGGGAAAGCCTCCTTGGTGCTTGCAGTTGGTTCATAGTGCGCCTCTCTGCTGGCCATGGCTGCTGAGGGGTGCTCTTGGAATGTGACACCCTCCTTGATGGGGCATTCATGCGCCTTATGGCTGAACGCGTCACAGTGGGTGCAAATGGGGGGCGCGCTGTCCACGGTTACCCGGAATGGGTGGGTGGTATGCCTTGTGATATCAATAAAAGTGGAGTGCAGTTTCTGGGTTAGGTCCTTCGCAATCTCCTCAATTGGGGTCAGAACTGCGATGGCTTTGCCGGTGCACAGGTGTGGCATCAGCATGAAGCATTGCATTTTGAAAGATTGTATTTCGCCATATATGGCGAGACCATCTTTCAGGTGTTGTTCCAAAATGTCACATTTTACCATAGTAGGCAAAAAGTCAAACGTGAGGAAAATTTGGTTTGATTTTGTCCATCTGGTGTGTTTGGTTTTGACAACCCATTGCCCTTCGGGGGAGTTGACCACTATGTGCACTGCTGCAGCCTCATCTGCTGCTATTTTGCTTTTGAAACCTAGGTCCAGCCAACCGTGTGACATGGAGTGAGGTGCAACATACACCACGGTCAGGAAAATTTTGTGTACATCTTCACAAAATTTTTCCCATAAGGCCATTTTTTGGATGTCCAGATACACACGGACTCCAAATTCCACCGGCAAAAGTGGCTGGAAGTGTGGCGTGTTGATGTACTGGTTGCATCGTGCTTGCCACGCGAGTATCTCCAAGGAAATTGTGACTGCCAGTTCTTTGAGATTTTTGTCTATTCCGCCAGATTCTCCGGGGCATTTTCAAACGTTGGAGGCCGCGGGCCTTCCGCCTGCTCCTCTTACCTTGCTTGCCCAACTGCTCCCTGACATGGGCGCAGACTAATCTCCTCTGTGAGATTATCAGTCTAGATTCAGTCTTGAATTGAATAGTTTGCAAAAGTGATTGCAATGAGAAAGAAAAGTAGCTAAGCTGAACTGCATTATTGAGGAATGACTTTCAGTTTCATGTTTGTTAATTTTGAGCCCCAATTTCTCCTTGAAAGCATCAATTGAGGTTTCTAAGCTCTTCTCAGGTTGTTTTTGTGACATCTGAATGTCCAAATCTACTTTCTTATTCTGGAATGGGGTGTCAGATTTATTCCCTGTTTTTGGTCCTTTCTTTTTGACCTTTTTCTCAAATTTAGATTGATAGTTAAGTTTTGCCCTCATATTGAGTTCTAGTTTTGCCCCCCGTTGGAACAAAGAATGGGGTTATGGCGCTAGTTTATTAAATTTTACAAATTCTACACATTTTTGTTTGATTTTTGGATAAATGATAACTTGTAGATTCTAAAACTTGGATGAGTTTGGGTTGAGGTATAGATGAAAGAGAGGTTTGGAAGGCAGGGGAGAGTAGCATCCAACCCCTATCATCCAGGGTATGTCCTAGGTCAACGATCTGGGTTGGGGCTGGGACTTTGGGTTTAAAGCATTTTTTGACCTAAAGGGGTGCATGATCTTGTCCAACTTAATAGCTGGAGCCAAGGTCCTTACACTACGTTTCACTGGGATAAAGCACTGGCTTTTTTCACTTATTCTAAATGACAATGTTTACATATAGTGACCAACAAAAAGCAGTAACTGTGATGAATTGCTTCAAACAATGACTGTCAAAATATGGTGTTGCTTAATCTAAATGAGGACAAGTGGACATGCACCAACGCCAAAGAATCAATCATGATTGAGTTATGTAGTCCTGAATGGATGGCTAGCTGTAAGCATGAGTTTATAGAATTTCAAATTAAATAAGGATGAACCCTTAGCCGCTTTAGATGATTGATTTTACCAGGAAGCACAAATACTAGTGGGCGCAAAAGTAATATCAGATTTTAATTTTTGTATTGCGATATAGACAGCGCTTTGTCCCTACAGAGATCTTCAGCACACCATGGCTTTGCTCTTATAAATCAGACTTCTAGTCACAAATGTTGTGATCTATGAAAATGTTAGGCACAACGTTTAATGCTCCCAGTTAATTTTTATGAAGGATTCCAGCCAATGAGGATGAATATGGTGTAATATAAATACCAGATAATAGGAAAATTTGCCAATCAACAGAGGCAAGTTTTAATGGGAAAGAAACCTGATGTATCAAAATGGACAGAGAAATCAAAAACCCTCTATCAGAAATGTTGTAGGCCTGGGCATTTTGCTTCTCAATGTTGGTGAAAGAAGTTAAGAGGAAAGTGAATATTATTTTTTCCTCAATTGGAGGAAATTGTTTAAGATTTAGAAAAAGGTTCAAAAGTCTAGATGTGGAACAATCTAGCGCTACATTCAAAGCCATTCCACTAGATATCTGCCAGAAGGAGTAAATACTTCAAAAATATTTGTAGAGAACCAAGGAGGGGATCCGCTTTATCAAGTCTTAATGATAGATGTATATGCTGTTGAGAATCAATTTAAAAATGATTAATCCTGAAATATTAAAAAGAAAAAACACCATAAAACTAAAATATCTTTTATGTAAGTCAAATTTAGATGAAGCTACCTATTCCATACCAATCTGCACAATAAAGGGATCATTTCCAAATCTGTCAGAGAGATTAATTCAAATTCTATGCATATCAAGTAAGGCTGAGAATCAATTTACAGATAAAATGATCATAGTGTTAGAACAGAACTGACGATTGGCAATAATTCACATATTATGATACCAGAGGGATCAAGTGCCAGCGTTTGATAAATGGATTATGATTAGGACAATTCAAAATCAGTGATGAAACGTTAACAAATGCCCAATGGTTGAAACGATTTTGAGATTAATGCCAAGCCATTAAGAGATGTCTATACACTGAGGTTATTGCTGATGTTGTATAGTATATCAGGTCTATACCAAATACTTAAAGTATTGTATCTAAATAATTTTATATTAAAAATTTCATAAGATAAAAAAATAAAGAAAAAATATCAAAGATAAAAATATATGAATAATGTATTTATTTAAGGAGATTAACCTTGTAAAAAATAGAAAAATATGAAAATATTACATAATATCAGTTCCAATTGCCATGATAAAGAGTAATAGGCAGTGTTCCCACCCTTTATGGCTTTATGGGGGAAGAGGATGAACTGTGAAGACAGTAGTGTAGAAGAAGCGAGGATGCTTGCTAGGACCATCTCATGTTGAAAATGGGTCTGCCATAAAGAGGCATGAGTAGAAAGAGAACAAGGAGAGATAGAAGATCTGATCTGATAAAAGTTGAGTTCCCAGCCTGGGGAGTTTAAGATTAAAGAATTTATCAGAATCAATAACCAAGAAGGTGCTTATATGGCATGGAGTCGTAAAAACCCTGACTTGGGGAGTACAGGTTTTCTGGAACATATTATTAGCAATATTGACCAAAATACTGGTAAAGCAAGTGTCCATGAGATCCATCCTTGTTAAAGACAAATCTGGGGTAATACAGGTGTTCAGAGTGAATCATTGGCGATATTAACCAAGTGAATTTGAAGAAAGTGTGCTCAAGTGAGGAGGCAGTGATTAGGAAAAGGAGAAGTGGAAAAGCGTTGTCAAAAATGGTCATGAGAAGATGAATTAAGCAAGGACAAGATAGATCTTATGCTTCTGGAAACAAATTTAAAGATGGTAACCAAATTATGACCATGGCCCAAAGCAGCATCCACTCATAAATTTCTATTTACGTTGTATAACCTGGTCAAGTGGGGGTATATGTTGGATTTTGAAATTTCTCACATCATCCAGCTTTATTGGATCATAATGGAATATCTGTTTTATCTATGAGTTTTTTGATTTATAATATGAAAGGTTTAGTGGATGTGGTTTATCATTTCATATGGGTATTATTGGTTGTAATTTCTTATAAGATGTTAATTAATTTATCAAAATTTGATCCTGCTTGTTTCTGAAGTTCTATCAAGGAGAATTTATTGGTAATGTTAAAGCGTTAAATTACTGATTTAAAAATTTTAATTGATTATCTTGTATGAATTAATCAGAGTTAATTGCTAATTAATTAATAGTTTATTAATAGTTGCTGGACGTTGACAAAGCTTTAATTGACAGCAATTTGCAGGTTAATCTTTTAGGCAACGTGACCTGCTTCTAATGGGTAAAAGGTCCCATTACCTAAGCAGGTTGCTAGTCTAATAAGAATAATTCGCTGGGGTTTAGTGAAAAATTTGCACACGTTCTTCAGATACTCAACCCAAAGGGGTCATGTTCTAGTCAACGGTGGAATTTGACTAGATGAATGAAGTAAATCATTATTTTTGGACAATTTCTGAGTCCTAATTCATTGGCGATGGCTGCTGTCCTATTGGGGCGCCAACAGAAGAGTTAGGCGTCAGATTTTCCTTTATAAACCACTTAGTAGTTAATCAAAAAATCAGAATTTTAAAGTCTCATAGATATCTAGTTATAATTATTTTTAGACTTTACTCTTGGTATTTGAGTTGAAGGATAGCTTTCTTTTGTCTAGATAATACTTCAAATTCTTAAAAAAATTTCTTGTATCATGAGAGGAAGGAGAAGTTTCCATGGTCCAAAGAGTTGCAAACTCTATAGGAAGAGTTAAAAAATAGAATTTACCTAGTTTAGAAGATTTCATATACTTTCAAGTGTCAGAAGGAAGAGCGTTAGAGCTGTCTAGCATTAAAGACATACTCAAATTGGTCCTAAAGAGATCAACTAGGGCATTAGTATTCATACTATTTGTCACAATTCCAATATGATTGGACAATAATCATGGGACAGCTAGGGCGGAATCCGCATAAAATGATATCAGATATGAGTATTTGAGTGCCTCAGAATGAGGCAATATTGGGATTAACATGTTTATTGATATAACGGTTTTCATATTAAATTACCTCTAAATAAGGCGATGTTAACATTTGACGATTACAATTTAATTTGCCTACAATTAGGGCGATAGCGAATTAGAGAATAACCAGCCAAAACGAGGAGAATCAGTGGAACCAAATAGTCCAAGCTATGAAAGTGGTATCATCCAAGCCGCTGTAATATAAGTGAGATGGGTGATTAAGAGGAGTTGATTGTTAATTGAGTTAAAAAAAGTGAAATAGGAAGAATCGATGGTATTAGGCATATTAAATGAAATAGGTTGTAAGAGCAAGTGCTCCATATTTTTATATAAGTTATTTTCTGTTGTTTTAAGGACAACGATCTTCATATCATTGGCCCTGATTGCTCAGTGGGTCAAACCTTGTGCAAAATCAGTTGGCGTATCTATTGATACTGCCAATTTTATAACAGTGGTGCTCACTACAGTGGGCCATTGATCAGTTATAAAAATAATAAAAACCAGTTGCCTGCTATGTCGCAGTTTGGTTGCCTTGATAAGAAATCTGCACGAGATGCTGGGCCTGTTGCATATGAGGAACTATACTTGCATTGGATACTGTGCTCAAAGGACAAGATGAGCTTCTCTAGTTAGTTTGCAGTAAAAAGCTGCTACCATTAGATTGTGGTGGAAATATTCATGGGTTCTTTTGATGATCTGAGTTTGCAACTGAAGGTGCCTCAGACCGGTGCAGGGCGAAACTGTTGATCTCCACCTTGGGTGTCAGAAGTGCTGATCAAGTTGTTTGTTACCTTTCAAACAGTTCCGTTACATACCAAGAAGTCAAGGAGATGGTGATACAGTTGTTTGGCGGAATAGTAAAGATGTTGCAGCGGAAAGCTGAGATCCTGACCATTGGGTTTCAACAAAATGAGACTCTCACCACATTTGCTGAACAGTTTATGGCAGAAGCACATGTGTTAGAGGCTGGGAGTCTAACTAAAGCTGATGTATACATTGCAATGGCCTCTGCGGTGAAGCCACATCCTGAGCTTTACAATGTCATGGCCTCATTGTTAGAGGATGATGTAACTATTTTTAAACTTGTTCAGTTTGTACCTCAGTTAGCAGTAAATTTCCCTCCATCCAAATTTGAGCAGATTCACACTGTCATCAGGGCCCATCCTAACAATGTGGAGGAAAGCAACCAGTCAATGCTGATCATGCCAGGCTACTCCTCACAGCCCAACATCTGTCACATAACTTCTAACTGACAACTGTCCAACTACTGCTTTGGCCCTAACTATGCTGATTGACAGCAGGCAGTTTACCAATGTAAGTCTGGTTACACCGATCATCTTTATGATAACTTTCCAAGTGGGCCAACTTATATTAAGCACAGACGTAGGCCCTATGGAGTAAGTTGCTTAATTTGCAGTCGCACTGGACACATGGGATGATGGTGCCCTTATTGACAGATCCCTCACATACAACAGGATCAGGGTTATCAGGGAAATGTCAGAGCGGAGTAGAGATGGGACTCTCTACTGCTATCTCAAAGTCATCCGTTCCCCCTGAGTCTATTGTATTGAAGGTAGTAGAATCCTCCCAGTATGATGATACCTTTCTCTACCAACAGCCAGCTGGGTGAAAAATGTGCTGACCCAAGCCCAATTAAAAAATATGGCTGACACAGGGTTTCTGGAGCCGCCAAAGCCTTACGCTTGCCAAATGTTTAAATAAAATCTGTCAGACCAGCTAGAACCATTTGCAGATGCGTTATCTCTAAGAGAAGTAGAGGTCTCTTTTCCAGTGATTGCTATTATAGCAGGAAATCCTAAAGTTGGTGTGGGTATTATAGGTTTCCTGGAAAAACGTGAACCGCTGAATGTACACATAGTAAATAACTGGCATTCATCTTACTCAGAGCACTTACTGTGACGTGGTAGCAGCCAAAACCCGAGTATGAGCTATAATTGATATGGTTGCTCCTGTTAACGTTGTCTCCACTAAGTTGGTGGCTAAGTTTGCTTTAAAACCTGACATAGAATACTGGATGGTGTATGGGACTGCGGGAACAGAAACCACAGTCTCTGAGGGAGTGTACAGCGCGCTTCTTTTGCAGTTTGTATCTGTTGTTTTTATTATGGCACCGGTGGTAGTATTACCAAATAGCAACTATGATCTGCTGATTGGGACTGCTTTTATGTGACACTATGGGGCTGTTGTTGACATGATGGAAGAGACCCTAGCCATCCTGGGACAATGGATCCCCATCTATTTTACTTCCAGGGGAGTGCCAGATGACCCAATCCGCTCTAGTCAAATTAATTATGCCTATAGCAATGATGTGATACTTGTGAAATATTGGCAGATGAAGAGGAAGACCCAAACGCTCCCAAACTAGATTTATGAGTACAAAGGGATTCCGCTACAAGCTGCGAACGCTTTTACTATACCTTCTGGGCATCAGGTCATAATTGGGACAGAGCTTGAAATTGATATACCAGGCAGTCTGTACGGAGAGGTTGTGGGGCCCTATCAACAATCACAACTCGAACCTCATGTGGCTCCTGGGTTACTGTTACCTGGGCAGGGGGAAATAAAAGTGTTGGTAGCGAATCTGCAGAAGGAGGTGATGAAGGTTCAGTGGCACCAAATGGTAGCTTACCTGCATTTGATCCCTATCAATGAGGTCCACCAGATACATAACTTTGGTTTTTGGGAAGATCTCAGCTTGCCTTTAAAAACCACCTTTTGTAACGCACTGGCTCCTTCCAATGAGCCACGAATGAGTTGGGCAACAGGATCCATGTCAAAGACCATAGGGCTGACAGGACTCCTGATACTACTCTCCTGGTGCGCGCGCTAAAAATTGGACAAGCACCCCCTGGAAAACAGTTGCAAGCATACTTAACCCCAGCAACATGCCTTGACTCCAAGACAAGGTATAGAGGGAGGCAATAGCCCTCCCAAGCTCACTCTCAAAGTCCAATTCTTGTTGATTTAAGCCAAACATGGCTGCAGTTAGGCAATATCTTTAAAATAAACCCAAATTATAAATATATAAATTTTAGGTTCTTTTATTTAATATTTAGCCAAGTTGATAGAAAACAGAACTGAGGAGCCTCCAGCTCCCAGTTCCTTCCCTATATACACATGTTAAAAGCTAAAATAAAATAATATAAGCTTATGGTGCCAGCTTGAATGATGTTTGGTGTAAACTTTACAGCAGGATCGCGGAATCTTTACTCAATGGTTTCATGCCAGTTCCGGTCCTCAACAGTTCCGCGCCAGTTTCATTCCAAATCCCAATCGAACCGCGAAACTCCCAAGCACCTGTTTCATTCCATTCTCGATTCAAATCTAAATTAAATCTTGAAACTACCCATTTTACTCGTTTTCCGTTTTGTTCCGACTTGGACGCCCATCTTGCTCCTTGGCCTAAACCAAGCTCCGGCCCCTTAGGCGTCCTTGCCAGAACCAACGCCCCCTCCTCCTCCATACATACAGACACAGCCTGGCCTGTCTTACCAAAGATCAGGGCAATGTGATGCTGAGGATAGACCTCAACCGTCACACCTTTGGCATAATGACTGTGGTTCCTCAGAAGGCACTCACTGGTCTATTGGAGGATCAGAAGGACAGGGTGATGGATCTTTTCAAAAAGTATCACAGCATCTTTGCAACTGATGATCACGACTTGGGTTGCACTTGTGGGGTTGTGCATTGGGTGGACACAGGAGACCACCCCTATCAGGTCATGGCCTATCCATTTCTCAAAGGCAGTGGAAGAAGTTGTGTCTGAAGAAATAGATACATTGGTGGAACAAGGAATGTTGGAGCCGTCCAGAAGTCCTTGGGCATCCCCAGTACTAATTGTCAAAAAGAAAGATGGCTCCAATTGAGTAGTAATCAATTATTGGAAGCTTAACAGCATTAAAAAAAAGATTTGTACCCACTTCCATAAATTGACAATGCATTAGATTGGTTAGGTGGGGCCAAGTGTTTCTCTGCTATGGATTTGATATCAAAACTGGCAGATTGAGTTTCCAGCAGCGGAACAAGAAAAGTGCGCTATAACCACCTCAAAAGGATTGTTCCAGCCTACACATATGCCACAGGGTTTGTGCAATGCTCCCGCTACATTCCAACGGGCTATGGATACTATTTTGGGTGACCTAAAGCTGTCTTGCGTTCTTGTCTACCTTGATGATATCAATGTGTTTTTGAGGACGTTCACAGAGCATCTTGGACACCTGGAGCAAGTTTTCCGCCGCCTGGCTGATGCTAATATCAAGAGTAAGCCCCAAAAGTGCCACCTTATTAAGGAACAATTGGAATATCTCAGCTTTGTGTTAGACTCCAAAGGGCTTAGCCCTCAGCCAGCCAAGGTGGAAGCCATCTGAAAGATGACTTGGCCAAGTATTAAGTGGGATATCCAGGTGTTCTTGGGGATTATTGGTTACTACCAGCGGTTCATTCCCAACTTCAGCTGTATTGGGGCTCCACTCTTTGAGCTACTTAAAAAAAACGCTGTCTTCACCTGGACGGATCAATGTCAAACTACTTTTGATGTAACATGAACCGCGTTGGCTAGCGCACCTGTTTTGCAATATCCCAATTTTGAAAAAGAGTTTATTGTGCAAATGGACGCTTCACTTTCTGCTGTAGGGGCTGTGTTATCCCAAAAGAGCAATGATGGTGTGGAGCATTCTATTGCATATTGTAGCCACAGTATAACTGGGCCTTAACAGAATTACACCATGACCAAGTGGGAGTGTTTAGCAGTGATCTATGCATATAAGCAATTCTGGGTCTACCTTCACGGGGTGAAATTTAAAGTGGTAACAGATCATGCCTCCTTGCGCTGGCTACAGAATCTGCGGGAAACTGAATGGTTGCTCGCGCGATGGGCTTTGAAGCTCCAAGTGTATGATTTTGAGATCATGAATCAACCCGGGGCAAAGCATCAGAATGCAGATTGTCTTTCCTGATTACCCACGGTCACCATTACAGCAGATGTGGCTGACATAATGTATAAAAAGATTATTGTGGGCAAATATCAAGATGAGCCGCTGCTCATAATCAAAATGTAGATGGGCTTAGGCAGGATACCTTCTTGTGCAATGTGGATTATATAAGCGGATTGGAGAATCAACGCTGAGTTTCCCAAAACCCTTTGCCAGGCCTGCAATAATTATGGATGCCCATAAAGCGGTAGGTCATGGAGGGTTGAAATAGACGCTGGAGTTCTTGTGACCCCACTACTATTGGGAGAGTATGCACTACAATTTGCTTGAGATGGTTGGTTGTTGCCATCAGTGCCAAGTGAAGAAATCATACCACTGGAAGATCACCTACCAGCTAGTTAAGCCTTGGTTTGCATGGCATACAGTTTCGTTAGATGTGGTGGGCCCGCTGCCAACTGGTGCATACTGCTCCAAATATATAATAGTAGCCATCAACCATTTGACAAGATGGGTGGAAGCAAGGGCTATCAAGGATTTAGGGGCTTTCACTACCGCCAAGTTCATCCTGGAGTGTGTCATACAGCGCCATGGTTGTCCACAATTTATCCTAATGGACAACAGAACCAATTTCACGTCACATATATTGGCCAAGTTGAACGAGCTCATGGCAATCTGCAGGGTCTTAACTACCCCTAGCACCCTTAATCTAATGGTATGGTGGAACGTGTCAATGGGACTTTGGTAAATATTCTACGCAAGCTTGTAAATGAGTGGCCGTCAGACTGGAGCACCCTTTTATCTACCGCTGTCTTTGCGTACAATATCAGCTACCACTCAGAAACTGGTAAGAGTCCATTCCAATTGCTTTATGGATGACATCCAGCACTACCTACATTGCTTTACTCCTGTATATAAGATACTGGCGGAGTTGAGCCCCACCGCTATTTGTCTACCTTAACAAACATGCTGATTAAGCTCCAAACTGGGGCATATTCTACTAGTCTTGCCAAGAAAATTTGGGATCATGCAGCTGACCAATGTAGATGCAGAAGTCTTCCACAGTTCAGGGTGGGGGAATTGGTCCTGTTTCATGACCAACATGGGCTTGGAAGGAGGAACAAGCTCACCAGCATATGGAGTGGACCATTCAAGATCATTGAGAAAACTGGGGCTGGCGCCTACACCATTAATGAACCTGCAGGGGGTCAGATCATTAACCAAGTACACGTGAATTTCCTCTGACCATACAAGCAATAGGAGCCTTATCATCCAGTCAAGGAGGGGGTAATGTCACGATTCTGATATGACTGGACGAAATCATGGGACAGCTAGGGCAGAATCTGCCAAAAATGATATCAGATGCGAGTATTCAAGTGCCTCGAGATGAGGTGATATTGGGATTAATGGGTTTATTGGATAAAACAGTTTTATTATTAGATCGCTTCTAAATAAGGTGATGTTGACATTTGACAATTACAATTTAAATTGCCTACAATTAGGGCGATAGCAAATTAGAGAATAACCAGCCAAAACGAGGAGAATCAGTGGAACCAAATAGTCCAAGCTATGAAAGTGGTATCATCCAAGCCACTGTTATAAGCGAGATGGGCGATTAAGAGGAGTTGGTTGTTAAGTGAGTTAAAAAAAGTGAAATAGGATGAATCCGTGGTATTAGGCATATTAAATAAAAGAGGTTGTGGGAGCAAGTGCTCCATATTTATATATAAGTTATTTTCTGTTGTTTTGAGGACAACAATCTTCATATCGTTGGACCTGATTGTTCAGTGGGTCAAACCCTGTGCAAAATCAGTCGGCGTATCTATTGATATTGCCAATTTTATAACACTATTGTCAACCCACGAATTATAGTAACAATCTATTTAACACACACATCAACCTGTGCAGTAACCTAAAAAAGTTTACAGCATGTCACATGGAATAATTTCTATTTAGATTGAAGAGAAAAGGAGGGAATGAGCACGCCAAATGGTTCAAATTTCCGCCCTCCCTGACCTCAGGTACATTCTTGACAGACGTTAAGTCAAGGCCAATCAGATCTGGGTTGATCCCCAAAAATTTTATGACAAGGACCATATTGTTACATTAAAAGTTTATATACAATGAGTTACACTTTAAATGAGGATGAGTCATTAGTTTGCCTTACAAACAGGGATTAGACTCATTTATAAAATCTGTTTTTAAAAATTCTAAAATACAACTGGTGTCAAAAACTTAAGTTCATGCATTTTGAGGTATAGAACTATCAGGGATGGTGGGGTTGAACTATTGGCTAAGATAAGTCCAAGCCCCACCAAATTGGTCTAGACCATTTTCCAATTTTCCTTTAGAGATAGTGTTTCTCTGTACAACCTCTCTGTTAGTTTTCTCTCTACCTTTTATTAAAAGACATCTCTTCTATATGCTTATACTATAATAACTTTTTCTAGACTTAAGGGTTAAATCCTCCTGTGGGTTTCTGGACTTTGTTTGAGTGTAATGAATGAGTTATCTTCCATACTGGGTGTGTTTAAATTAATTTTGTTAATAGTCTATATTTGAAGAGGTAGAGACATTCTTCTTACACCAATAGTAAATGGTGAAAAATTAAAATATTTGAATATCCCTGTTGTCAAACTATCCTCAAATAAAGTTTACTCCTTCCAGGTTGTAGCAGTAGTCATTGCTGAAAATTGGGCTTAGATATACTACCACATTTTATCTTCATCCTGAGTCACATGTGCAAATAACCTTCTGTTTAACCTCATGGCCCAGCTAAATAGCTTTTAATAATGGTGGTGGTGATGATGGGAAGGCAATTGTGGGTTAAGCAGCATCCATAACTTCATGGAGCATGATATGATAGACTCTGGGACTCCTTGGTTCTGGTCCCAGTTAATTACCCATTTGGGATCCGAGCAGTGCACATGCAACTGAATCATCTGGAGAAACAATTTGACCTGGATCCATTGGCATGATTTTCCGAATTAGAATTCCATACCACCCTCAAGTTTAGGTTTTGAACAGGGTGTCCAAATTGATAGGCTCCGCCTTAGCTTTGAACTACAGGAAGGTGCGGATGACATCTTGATTTTTCTTTACAAGAATGAGATCAATGGCAGAATGTGGGCCACATATCAGAATTTTTAAAGTATTTAAACATTGAGCACTAGCACCTTCCACTTGGGGTTTAAGCGAGCATATTATAGTGGTCCATCTGGGCTGACATGCTGGAAAGCACGCTTGCTCCAATGCCACAACTGCTAGGCCTGACCATGATAAAATGGATTTTGATTACCAAAATGTTTGCGTGGACATCAAGGTGATTGAGAACAGATGGAGGGTAACTTTGATTTTCAAGTACTAATACCTACATTCTTATCAATACTAACCTTTAGATTTAACGCCAGTTGTTAAAGGCTAAGGAGCTCCTTGATGCCATAAAGGTTGCTCTTGGAGGTGATTTATACCACATTGCCATCTGAAAAATCTTGCATCCTGACTGCCATTGATTGGGGTGGATGATGCCTCATATCTTTGCTTCCACTATTGCCAACAGGATATTCGCTACAAAGTTAAATAGAAGTGGAAACATGAGATTGCCTTGGAAGAGGCCCTATCTGGTCAGTATTGCTTCTATTAAACTGTTAGCTACAGTAAACTTAGTGATAAGGCCTGAGTATAGCATATCAATCCAGGTGATAAAGGTAGCATTGATTCTGTTGGCACACATTGCCTGCAGGAATGGGCATGTTATATAATTGTAGCCTTTCTACAAGATCAAAAACATGAGATAGCTATTCTTGGATCCCTATATGTCCTGCAGAACATTTTGGACTAAACAAATACTTTCCTAAATAATTTTCTCTCTGAAGAATCTGCTATGGTATTTATGGATGGTCCTTAGGGGCAGTGCACATCAAGTGGTTCATAAGGATTATTGTAAAAAGTTTATAGTTGGTGTTTTAAAAGCACAGATGAGTGCCAGTTCGAAGTTTTCATTAAAACTTTTTTGTACAAAAACACAATTCGCGTCTCAGGGCCCCCCTGAGACTTGACACTTGTTTTGCAAGCACTGATTAAACAAATGGGAAAGTTCTGGAACCACCTGGTAATGTAACACATTTAGCATTTTAAGCGCATGTTGTCAGGGATGGGGTCCTTACCTTTTGGCGCCTCTTTGAGCGCATGGTTTACCTCTGCCACCATAATCTTAGTGGTAAGATCATACTTTTCCACTATCATGCATCCCTGGAGTAACAGCTTATACATTAGCAAGTAGTATGCCAGTCGCCATGTCTTTAAATTTTCAAGGGTGAAAAAGATCTTTATAAAGTCGCAGTCTCCTTTAATTACTTTAGGTCACTGAAAATAACGCCATCAGGTGTTTCCACCTGACAAATCTTAGACTGGGTTTGGATTTCTTAATAACTCGCCAAGCTCTTCTTATTCATCATCCCTTACAGACTTTGATGGCAGAAGTTGCATCCATCTGGAATTCATTGTCTTGTTTATTATGAAGCACTGGATACTGTTTGTGCATTTTTTGATACTCACACCACCATTAATTTCTGTCCTAATTCACACATTTCATGGTATCCAGGGCATCTTTCAGCTGTTTTTATGCAGCCCTTTGTTTGTAAGCTTTTTGTTTTGCAAATTTGCTCTATCCTTCATAAGCTTGTACTTTGTTTGGTCTAACGATCATGGGGATCAAAACCCAGCTGCTGAATAAGGTGCGCAATGATCCAATCAAACCTACTTTCATCAGTTCAGTGCCATTCAGTGCCCCTTAGCATAGAAGGAGAGATCTTCCACTCGTGAGGCTGTGGGCGTAACCCAGATTGATACCAACCTGATTGATCATATTGCTCACTGCATTAATAGAGACCTCACTGTTTAAGTAAACGGGCAGAGGTTGTATGAGACCAGGACATATTCTAGATGGGAACCGCTCAACAGCTTATTGCTTTATCATCATCCCACCTCATAAAGCTTTCAGGATCATCTTCTTCTTTTTATATCATTTGACACATCCCTGAGGTAACTAGATACTCTAGCATATCATTGGCTGTTCAGGATGGACATCCATGGATCAGTAACAAATCCCTGGCAGCATTTGCGTGACAGTTCAGGTCTCCAGTTATTACTATCTTGGCGTCATTATGAACTTCCAATAGGTAATTTCAGAATTTATGGGTTTTTATAAAATTTTTTGGTGCCCTATATACTGCAATCACTTAGAGGCTTTTGCATTAAGCTTGTCATGAGCCATGGCCACAAGAATCCTGCTGGTATGTGACTCATTCACAAATTCCAAAACAATGTTCTTATTTAAATTTAATATTTGACTTGTGATCTTATCAAAGTACTTGGCTTTTGATCTGGAGAGGCCATGGGTGATATTTGGGGTCTCAATTTAATCTTGTTACCATTTCGCGCTGGCTATAGGACAGAGTCTCAGAAAGTAAAATTAAGTCTATATGACTAATTGTTTTATAATGGTTCATTTTCCTCGTCAATGTTTGTATGCTAGCCATCCCCCTAGCATTAGTGGTCATAATGATCATTGATGGTAGCCCAAACTATGGGTATGAGGTTTTTCAGAGTATGCATTGAGTCACAAACATAAGTTGGTTGCTTAGTGGTGAAAGTTGGCAAATTGGGATGAAGGGCTAAAGTTTTACATTTTGTGCATTTTGTTGGAGCTGGGATCTTGTTTCTGTGCATGGTGTGCACTGAATACTCCATTGCCATTCCAGTATCATTAATAATTAAGAGGGGAGATTTAATCAGCACAAAGCAGGGATGTTACTTTGGAAAGGGTGAGCGAGTGAAAGAACCAGCAGGCACCATTGACCTATGGGATTAACAGCAGGTGCCAACTGACTTTTAGATTCAGGTCTATAATGAGAAGTATAGGATTTTCTGTCATTATTACAGCTGACCAATTAATTTGACTTACTGGTGGAGAGTTACTCAGCAGGAGGAGCCAACCTCGTGGTGCCTTTTTCTTAAGTCTCTTTGAATACTTTTTGGACATGCTTTTTGCCAACATAATATTTTTTATCTGTCCACTCCTCTTGTGTGGGATGGGCTTGAGTAGCCTCAGGGCTCGTTTCCTTGTCCATCTTATATGACTCCAGGTTATTATTCATAAAAGGCTCATCATCAGCCTCTGGACGCTTTTCTGTCTCACGAACCCATGCCTCTTTGTGGCAGCATCCAGCTTCTTATGCTGGCGTTTCATATATATGTAACCTATGATAGGTTGCTTGGATGCCATTATTTGGCTTTAGGGCAGAGGAAAACTTTTGACCTGACCTTGATGATCCCGCTGAAAAGGTCATACTTGTAGCCGCAGGTCAATTTTCTTTTTTTGTGATAACACTGCGTCGTTGTGTAACCCATTTAGTAACAAAAGAAGCAGACCTTTTCAGAATCCTCTTGTTTAATAAAATCAACCAATAAAGGCCTGAGATAAAGATTATCATGTGAAGAGCAAGTTTGCTTGTTTTCATCCAGAGTGAAGGCTTGTACAGGGCTTCCACAGTATGGGTCATAGAAACTTGGCGATATGATTACCCAGCGGCTTGCTAAAATTCGCATACTCACTGTAGTATGATAGTCCAATGAAAATTGCCTCGTGAACCCATTTGTGGACATGGTCTGTCAGCAAGATATATTACGTCACCAATTCTACTGTCTGGTTAGCATAACATTTGGTTCTGTGCGCAGATGGTAATTATTGTACCTTATTCCCATCTCCATCAGGCATTTACAAGTTCTCTGGTGATGGAAATATTAATTCACCTATGTTCTGTCAACTAATGATATTAACCACCACCACACATTATGCAGTTGAGCTCTTGGTAAGTTGCAACAGTTAAATCTGACACTCCTTCTCCCCAACCATTTGGAGGTGAATGTGGATTATGTCCTTAAGATAGGATCTGGGTGCCTGGCATTCAGAAAACCCACCACTGATAAACAGACTTTAAAGTTAACATGATTGCCAACACCATTCCACAATTCCTCCTCATGAGGGGTGGTTGCAGCGCAGTATGACTTTTTCCTTGGTACAGTTTAGTGGGGCGTCTTTGGGGTTTCCTTTTAAGATATAGATAATTGAATTGTCAAGGCTGAATCCATGGGACAAAAACCTGTACTTGATGCATATATTCCCACTTATGGATGATGCAGGCCATAGCTGCACCAAGATCTAGGGCTTTCCAGCCCAATGAATCAGAAAAAGATAGGTCAAACCAATAACTACTTAACAAGGCCTCAAGGCCGCACACCAAGCGCAAATATTGGAGAAGCACCTCAAGCATAATGGCTTTACACTGACACCAGTTTCTCACATTGGCACTGTTCCATCCATCATTGGTGAACAGGCGTCCTGCATCTTCTGGTACATTTGCTTCTTCCCATTCAAAGGCTTTGGCTAGTTAAAACCTTCTCTCAGCTTAGGGGGGTGGCAAGACAGAGCTCAGGAAATGAATATTTCCAGTCCCATATATTCAATGTAAAAGTTCATTTTGGCCCAATCCCACCTGAGTTCTGGGGCGTAACTCTTTGAATTGCTGCTGCAGCATGAGACGGAATTTCATGATCAATCCAGGCGTGGGCAGTATAGAGGAGAGCCCTGGTGCATCGCAGTCTGCTGCTGTGGCCAAGGAGCATGATCACATCAAAACTTTTATTTTACCAGCAAGCAGAATTAGCCACTCAAAGTTTATTGGAGGTTTTTCGTTACCCCAGACTAGACCACTCTCAGAATCGGTCTATAATGTCTTAGTGCAGAGCCATTACTAGATCTTGGTGAGGTTAAGTCCATAGCACTCCAGATAATAGTGATTTTCGGTAACCATTACCAGGACACCACTTTAAACAATTTTATACTTCATCCAACCAGCTTTCAGCAGTTCAGATGCCATAGCAGGATGGATCTGCATGTATTACTAGTATAAGACTTTAGTAGCCTTAAATTCTGTGATCCATTATAGCGCCTTGTCATGAGAAAAGGTGGTGCTATACCACTTAAGAACAACATCAGCGGTAAGAGCGTGGCATGCTCAATCAAAGAGCAATTACTACATTGGGGAACTTTTTCATAAGCAATAAGTTATTTCAGTGTATAAAATTGAGCTCTTAATAGAGTGCGGCATCATGGTGTAGATTCTTGCCTTATTGAACTCTATTGCATCATGGCGGTCAATTCCTGCGTCTAGCCATACTTTGGAATCACCAGTATTAAGGTCCTCATGGAAAGCTGCCTCCACCATTTTATGGTCAACTGAAAGCTTCATCCGCTCAAGAGCTTCCTCAGTGCAGATGCGTAAAAATTTAAAAAAAAATTGCCAACTCATTTGGTATTTTTGTGTCAAGCTACCACTTTACTGCAACGTTGTAGAACTTGGTCAATCGCCATGTGGCAGCTGTCATAGATTTTATGTCTTTCACAAATATATTGTGTTTCTGTAGTATAAGGAAATGCAGAGTTTCCCATTGCATCGCCTCACAGGTGGAGATGCCTCTACAGTCAAGCATATCCTTCTTAATGGTGTATACTTCACGTGAAGTAATGGGGTATAGCCCCACTTGCCTCCTGAGTTGCTACAGCAGATTTTGGGTCTTCCTCTATTACTTTTAATTTTTGGCAAATAGTTTGGTCTTCTGAAGAATACAAATTGGATCCCAAAACAACTGTAACATCAAAGTTTTGGCCTAATAAAGGGTTATTTGAATGAGGGTTTATACATAGTAGGGTCAATTATCAATTTTTTACAATATTTATTAGGGTCCAACTAAACCCAATTATAACTGGTAAGTTTATGCCAATTGATTCCCTTCTTGGGGAGAGAATTTTTGAGTGTAATTTTCCCAATAGATCTGGCTTCTGAAGTACCTGAGGGGAGCAGTTTCCAAGTACTAAGGGTATTGGCCCAAGTAAGAACTTAGATTAGGGACCTTGCCACTGGCACATTGGCTTTTCATGGACTTTCCAATTTTCAAGGAATATAAACTCCACCTAAGTGGCATCCTGTCCCAAATGTGGCTAAGCCATTTATGGGCCTTGAGCACCCAAATTTCTACCTAAAAAGGTTGCATTGAGGCAATCACAAAATTGGTGGCTGAGTAAGGATGGTAACTCTGGCTTCATTGCTGACACTTTCAAACAAAGGCTGGCAGACACTCCCCACCAGTTAGATTACCCATAAAGCATAGTAAATTATTTATATAAGAAAATAAAACTAGTTACTGTGGGTCATCAGTTCCATGAGCTAAGCTCTTCCGGTGGTTCCCAATGTGACTGGAGCAGTAAAAAGTCAAAAGTACTACTCTAACAAGGGCAATAGGTGCAAACCCAGAAATTTTCTTCTGATAAAACTTTTATTGGGCCACTTCTAAATTCAAAAAAGTAAGAAAGCATGAAATAAATCTATATATACACATACACACAAAGTTTTTTATAGAGATTATTAGACTTATGTTTGTCAATAGCCTGTTTAACCAAGTGTTGCTTGTGGTTTAAATTTACCAGATGATACCAATAAATTTTTATTGGTAGATGGACATCATTAAGTTTAGAAAGTAATAAAAACTATAAAAGCAATAAAAGCTATTAATCACTATGCAAAACTAATTGAACCTATCAAATTAAATAAATCAATTATCTGAAACCATTGAGCCCATCAAAAATAACCAAGACCTTCAAATCACTTAGATTAAACCAAGTGTTGAACTTATAAATCAGTTAAAAAACTAACAACTGTTATATATATAGAACTATGAGTCTATTGAATCAAATTGGTAATACCTAAATACTAAATTAAGGTGATATATGGTCACTAAAAAACTTATATTTTACTATATCTAAGTTCATCTTTTTTGTATTCTATGTTTTAAAAATAGCCTAATATCTTCCTTAAATTTATATGTATTTGTACCAAGTTTGATAATTTTAGGTTTATCTGTGCATGAGTTAGTGTGCCATTATACTAATATACAAAATTATTTTTTGCATAAATTTTTGGCCCTATGTTATTAAAAGCTCATTTTACCCTAGTGTTGTTTGCAGGTTTATATTTTACCAGATGATCCTAATAATTAGTTTTTACATCAGTAGATAACCACTTATTAATTTGAGAAGAAATCATATTAATATAATTTAATATATAACCACCAGGGGTAGAAGACAAGTTGTTAGGGCGTGCAACTACCAACCTGGAAAGATGTGGGTTTGGTCCTGCCCTTCACACATTAAGTTCTAGCCAAAAGTTCCTACTGGCGTTTAACATGTCTAACAACACATCATCTTACCCATGACATAACCCTGATTATTATATTCCTGATCAATATGTAGACAAATACTTTGTTTGATGGATTTGACCCTGTTAAGGTTTCACACCAACTTTTTTCTCTTCACTTCATTTTGGCAATGCCCATTCCCTGGTCAGCTTTCCTCAAATAAGTAATGATATAAACATACCAGCCAATCAGAAAAACCAAATGAACTAATAATTAACTAAAACATTAATCACTTACCTGAACATAGAGCCCTTTAAAAGAATCAAAAACCACCAACCACCATTCAGCCTAAACCAATTGTTGATTTTAAAATTAAGAAAACTACCAACTGCTTATCAAAACCTATAAACCTATTGAAATGAACAGTAAATCCAAACCGTTTAGCCAAAATGATATACAATTAACATTGAATCTTAGGTTTTTTAGATCCTATAATATAATTTAATAGAAACATTTTAGGCTCTTTTGAAATTAGCCTATGACCATTCCCAAAATTTAGTGTATCCTTGCCAAGTTTGGTTATTTTTGGTTCGTTTGTTAATGAGATAATGCAACTTCTAAATAAATATATACATACATACACACTTTTCTTTCCTGCACTAATCACTTGAAAAATTTAAATTTGAAATTTGAGTCAGATGAGTCAATTGATAATTTTATTAAACTTTTCTTTTAATTTTGAAATTAAGAATGCAGCAGCCATCGAGTGTGATGCCTGCATATGCACCAGCTGCTCCCCCTGTTTAAGGTAGTAGGCTGGCACCCCCAGGCATTTACCGCTCAGTGCCCAAGCACACCAGGGTTAGATCAGTCAGCCATCCCAACACTATTGTAGTCTTTGTCCCTCCTAAGGACTTGGCGCTCCATTTGGCTTGATCTCAGCCTATTTGGGTTAACAATATTGAATTACCTCATTTGGCTGTGTAATTCTGTCTCCAAATAAAGTATGGCCATCTTTTCTCATATGCAGATTGCCAAATCTTAGAGTTGGTGATGAAAGCATTCACTTCTTCTGGTTTGTTGATTTCCAGCTATTTTTGGGCTATTTTGACTTGGGGTTTGCAACTGAGGAAGCTGCAGCAGCCACAGCCCAAATAAATCTTATATATAAAAATACCCAATCCTAATCACTCAGACCCAATTACCATCTGACATGACTATGGTCATGAAGCTGGTGGGTCTCCCCTCCCATCTTCCCCTCAGCAGCTCTTCAAGGAGCTGATTACTGGACTCAGTCAGTATGGGGGGAACCCCATAATTGATTTTGTGGTCCTACGGGGTGCAAAGTGTTGTGCATGACCAAGGGCAGTTGTGACAATTGCTCCACATCATGTGGAAATCGGCTGCTAAATTCCCCCCACGCCATCAACCCCTCAGCGCTTGACTCACCCTTCTGGGCTCAAGTCAAAAATGGCTGGGCAGTGTGCCTAGTTTGTTTCAAAATTTACCATTTGAAGGCAAAATTCCATCAAATGGTGGCCCGCAATCCTGTGAACCTTGAGGCTGGGGCGCTGGTGATTCACTGCCAGTTGCAGTCCCCCAGTGGGGATTAATTTTGCCACCCCCAACAGTTGCCTTTTTTCTAGAATTGGCAAAAGGTTGGGCCATTGACCCAATTAATCAAAGCAAACAAAATTCTTGAAATTAGGAGCATCAACAAGAAGTTCAGCCAGGGCCAATCAAGAGGCCACATGAATGAATATAGGGAATTCAGCATCAAAAAATCCAAAATTGACTCAAATAATTACCTCAGCACTATCAAAGCCCCCTCCATCAATGACAAATCCCTGGAGTGTTTTAGAGGAGGTCAATGAGTCAAATCAGCCAGTTTCCAACTGATTCTTTTATCCATCACTAGCTAGCTTTTTTGAGCTAGATTTTGACAATTTTTCAGGCCACTATTATAAACCCAAAATCCAAAAAAATAAATTAAAGCCAACCCACTCAGTTGCAATGATGCGACATTAAAGCCAACCAATGCCCCTGCCAGAATTTACTTAAGTAAAAATTCAGAAAACCTTATAAACGGACTTCCAGAGGTAAGATTTCCAGCTGATTTTGAGGAGTCAGTTAATGATGACATTCAACAAAGGTACCGAAATGCAAGTGTAGCAGTTCAGGTTGTTGCCAAAGCATCCCAATTTGACCCTTTAAAAAAAGAAACCTAAGGCTAAAGCAGCCTTTTTGTAAATTAACTGAATACAGATGTAAGGCAGATGAAGATATCACCAATTATGTGGCCGCCTTGGTATCTGCTGACATCCTCCACAAAAACACTCCCCTAAATCTCCTTGATCCACATCCTATGGATCCCACTGCACTGTTAGCTGAAGTAGAGCGAGTATCTTTTGAAATTCAATTGGAGAAAAACTATCCTCACAAACCATCTTCCCCCTCTGATATGTCAGGATAGGTGTGAGCCTGTCTTGATATAGCAGGAGGTTAAAGTGGGCTTTTAGCTTATTGCTTTTTTTACCTGCCTTTTTATTTTTTGTGTTGTCAAGAAGGGTCCACTGGTCCCCTTGCAATAAATAAAACATACATACATATTTACATATGTATATATATATATAGGGTAGTTAGCCCGGAAAGGTAATTCCTGCTTCCACCCTAGTGCAGGTTTTGTTCAATACAGGTTCAAAACCTGTACTGACCAGAAAATTCTTGGTGTGGTATATTTGTCCCAAGGTTGACCCACCTCAAATACTTTTTCCCTTATCTTGCATAAACATACATACATATAATTTTTTTCTCATGTCACTCATTTTTTAATTTTTGTAAAGTCAAATCAGTCAAATCAAGCAAAATTATTTAATAATATTTAATTTTATTTTGTATGTCAAATTTCCAGCAGCCAACATCTGAGTTGCCTTCTTTGGCGCCAGCCGCTGTTACCAACTGGGGAGGTGGGATGGCACCAGTGAGCGTTATTTTTCTTGGTGCTCAAGTGGTTTCAGGTAGGGTCTGGCCCTCCCAATTTGGTGGGAAGTTTTAACCACCAAAGGACCTTGCCATTCACCTTGCATGATCCCAGGTGGTGCCACAAAGCACCCTAGTGCTCCCATGAAGCAAAATGTGCTTTGGTTTTCAAGTCAATTATGGCATGTTGTTTCCTTATTTAAAAACAATCATGGAAAAGTGTTAGCCATGATGAAGAACATGGGCTTCAATATTTTCCTATACAAGGGTATTTTGACAGCTTCATTAGTGAAGCCAATGCCATGATGGCAGCCACCATACCAATTTTATTTAAAAACACCCCTACTCACTATTCAAACCTGTCTTCCCACAGACACCACTCTCATGGTGCAGTTTGTAGGGTTGCCCACCCATCTCTCTCCATGCAGAGCTCCATCAAGAATTGGTGGAAGGGTTGGCCGTTTATTGCTCTGACCCTGTCTTGCAGTTTGTGGTCCATAACGGGGCCAAACACCTTACTGGCCCTTATGCATTTTACACAATTTGCCCTACCAACCGCTGAATCACTCAGGTGATTCAGCCACATTCATTTATAAAATATGCTCCTAAAATTATTTTGGGCCTACGTCAAAGGAGGGTGGGAAGTTTACCCTCCATGTTTCAGGTTAAATCACTCAAAACAAAAGTACCCTGCCCTTATGGAGGTCAGGGGCTTGGCCCTCGCCTCTTCAGCTGCTGCCAGTATTTTGGCTGCCTCAGACAATTTTTTCATAGGGTGTGATCCTTCTGCCGCTCACTCAAAACCCCCAGGTTGGATGAAGCAAATTTAGCCAATAAGAACTCAACAGCTTTTATAGTGAAACCATTTTTTTCACTTAATTGGCGCCAAAAACCGAATTTACTAAAACTTCTAATCTTACCACTCCTCCTAACTAATCATCTTCTTTTATAAGCCAAATATGCCTGATTAAAACCTTTTTGACGTTCTCAAATTTGTGGACAAAATAGTAATCCACATGGATTATATCTGGTGTTTGAATTAAAGGATTTTTTTAATTCTCCTTTGAATTGGCTCCTCAGCATCATTTCAATTTGAAAAAAGGCTGCCCCCAATAAAAACATCTTTTTAAAATGGCAACCAAAGCAGTGGCTTCCCCAATAACACCTTGTTACAATGTAGCCTGCAATCTACGTTGGCTCATTAAAAATGGTTTTCCCAGGCAAAATTTTCAGATAAATTTTCCTTTACCTCCAAATAGGAGATTATTGTGATGGGTCACAAGGTCATTATATTATCTATGCAAGCTGCTCAAACGTGCAGCTTTAACAGTGGTAAATTAACGAAGAAAAAATGATTTTGCCTGCCTACCAAGTTTTCTCCTGCGTGTGGAGAATAACATGTATGGTTATATTGATGCTTTTGAATACAGCAGATATTATTAATGAGTCTGATATAGCTCTCTTTAATCTAAAACTATATTCAGGTGATGCGCCTAATTCATTTTTATCTTCTATGGTACAATCACTCTAACACCCAATTTGCCCCTTCCCCCTTGGTTATGCTAGGCTAGGGGGACCTAGTCTAACATGCTAGAGGTTAAATTGGGTTTTTTGGCAATGTTGCTATATTTTTATCCTGGCTTTTTATATTCGTGTCAATAAGAAGGGCCCCATGGTCCCCTTATTTTGAATCTAACACATACATACATACAATGAATTTTGTGTCCACTTAACCTGAATAACCAATGAATTTTATATTTTAAGCTTGAGAAGTGGTAGCATAGCGTGGTGGTTCCTGTACCACTCTAGGTTGGGTTTTTAATTTAAACAAGGTTTGAATTAGCACAAGCCTAAAAAACTCAGCATAGTCTATTTGTCCCAAGGTTAACCCGCCTCATTTACTTTTTTTTATATTATAAGATTAAGGTTTTTATATATATCAAGATAACATGAAACAGATTAGCTAAAAAAATTGGACATGTTATCAACCAATCACCAACTGCTTGGTAAAACCAAACAAAACTTATTGAAATTACAAAAAACCACCAACAACTTACAAGAAAACTAATTAAATTTTTTAAATAAACCAAGCTAACTGCTTACTTAAATTATCAAGCTTAAATACAACTTAAAACCACCAACCACTTGGCAAATCATATAACTGTCAATCAACCAAATATTAAACTACTCATTTATAACAATATACCAATGACCATTAAAGCATATAAAATTTCACTTTATTACTTACTTTTTATATTATTCATTTATGGTATTTACTTTTTTGCTCACCTACATTATAAGAAGAACTCCTATGAAAAATTTCATGCATTAAACCCATTAGTTTGGCTGTGCATGGTCTGTCATTCAGTCAGTGGTAGGACTTTATTAGTTAGATATCTTGAATGCTTGCAGAACATCAAAATAATTTACCTTAACTTTATAATAATATTTTTTAAAATCTAATATAACTTAACTCATTTTTTGCTAGAACGATTATAATAATAACATTAAAAGTAAACAATGTTAAAAATAAAGGTAAAAAATGACCAAGTGGTCTGTATATTCTATATAATATCTATATATCTTTAGATTTTAGATGAAATCCATATATGCTTATACATTAATTGGAGTAAATGACAGTATAGATTGATATTATCATGGAGTTTGGCTATCTTCAAATTTTCCATAATAAGAAACATGTGTAATGCATGATAAACTGTTGATTTCAAGGTTGGCAGTCTGCTGAGAGGATTCTGGATGTTTAGACATAATTATGGAAATATTGGGTTAATATAATAAGTGTTATAATAAATTAAAGCAATTATAACTCTGAGAAACTTAATTTTATTATATATTTGGGGGTTCTATATTTTTGGATTTAGTTTTATTATTTGAGGTTCTGGTGGTGTGCAGGGAATCAGTGAATTGGTAAAAACTAAATTGCAGTACAGATGTTTGACAATCATGAAGTCTGCAAGAATCGCCTATTCTTAAGAAAATCCCCTTAAGTATTTTGGCAATAAAGTTTCAAGTGATACCTGTTTATGATAGATTGGTATGGTACTATATTGATTTTCTCTAAGACATAATTACCATAGGGAGGCCTTTGGAAACTCAGTAAGGTTCTCTATAGTGGTAGTGTCTTCTTTGAATGAGAGTTAATTAATTAATTATATTGAAGGAGTACTAAATCCTCAACAGTGTAAACCTTAAATGATTTAATTTTATTGTTATAGTTTTCTTTCATTTGCTTGGCATGTTCAGTTACAAGGTTTTTAGCAAATGTTAGCCAATGGTGGTAATCAGGGCTGGTTAATACTGGAAAGTTGTTTGGTTAAAGGGTCTGGGCGAAATTTTACACCAAAAAGTAACTTTTAAGGGGTACATTTGGTAAAGATATGAATTCTGGTGTGGTAGGCCCATAGTATTGGTGGGAGGCATTTGGGCCATTTTCTCAGGGATAACTGTGGTATTTCTTTCAAAGGCATGCATGATGGTTTGATTTATATGTTGGTAAGTATAAAAATCTACTTGCAAATTGAATGGATTCCTGATTTAATAGTCAGGAAGAGTTTTGACCAATTAATCCTCAATTTTCGCCAAATTTTTTACAATTTCTCCAAACCGTTCTTAAGTTCACAAGGCCTAAACAACATTAAATGGCTCTTATAGCTCTTATAGGTAAATTTCCCATTATAATCGGGAAAACTCCTGATGTAGGTAACAAAGACAAGACCCCCTTAACGCTCATCTACATTCTTAAAATGAAGATAGAATTAAATGAAGACTCAACAAAATATGGATGATACTAGATTTAGACTGGTATAGGATGATGTAATATTAGTAGGCCAGGCGCTAGTGTTTTATACCCCTAGGGAATCTCCTGGCCATATGCAACTAATAGATGAGTTCAATAAAACCAAGCTAATCCTCTATGGATTATGGCAGTAATTATTATAATTCCCCAAGTAAATTTAGCCCTTGAATTAACTTAGTTACAATTGTTTCAGCCTGATGAAGGCACTTCTATTTTCATAATTGGGATGGTTTTTAAGCGTATTATTAGCACCTCAGAGGAGAATACTTGCGTTACAATGATCCTGATAACGTTTCATCATACAGCTGATGAAGTACAATAATTGGGAAACCCATTATAAAATTTGATTAATGACACTCCATTAATTGGGATGCCAGCAGGACTCTTGAAAGCACTAGGTTCTCCTTAATTGGGCCATCCATGTGCAAGTGCTATTGTGCTTATTACAATAATCAACATACAAAAATTCATCATACATTAATCATAATTGCATTAACCCTGTAAATGCAATTAAGTTTATGCCGTGAAACCCACTTGATTTGCTCAAGTAGATCCCAACGTTGGCCATAGATTATATAATAAATAATATTAGCTATGATGACCAGGATGTTTAGGCGCACTTAAGGTGGTTTCAAAGTGAATCTAATTCAACAGATTATGCAGATAAATTGGTAAGTATCAAGGGATCTATCAATGGGATTAATTTATTAGCATTGATTGTTTTCCTCAAAGGGTTTGTTTTTGAGTCAACGATCAAAATTTATTATTTTCTCCCCACATAACTGAAATATAATTTCTGAGTTTCCCAATTCTCTATAATGTCTGCTAATTGTTTGTACGCAGCATATCACTATTTTCCACAAGTCTTGATCCCTAACAACAATGAAAGTTCAACAAAATGGATATAATAATAATATGTAGACATTTTTAGGCTTTATCCAAGAGTCAGAACTGAGTCCATTTATTTCACTTATGGAATTTTTTACCTCTACTCAGCCATATACTATTATTGAGGAGGAAGTTGTTTAGCCTGTGGAGATTACCCAAGGGTCTTTGGATTATGAGCTTTAATCTTTCTCCTCAGTTAATCCTCAATCAGATGCTTTTGGTCACATCTTTAATCCTGGGATGCAGATTTTTTGCTGTTATCCCTTTTTCAGGATGGGGACTTCCTGGCGGACTTTATCTTTGTCCTTAATAATCATCTAATTCCTTGGACATATCAAGCAACTTTAGGCTCTTAAATTTACCACATCATGGTCAACCTCTCAAGAAAATGAGGGCTAATTAAGATTGTTTTAGCCCCATTCACCTCCTACTAGCCAAAGGCACTTCCATTCACCCCCAAGATATTATTTACACAAATGCTTTTGCAGAGGGATATAATATTCATTGATTAAAAACCTTTCTAATAAGGCATATATTGCAAATTATAAAATTTGCTCTTTTTTATAAACTATACATATTATTTTCATTTTTTGCTCGCTTTCATTACTTTTTATTACTATCATGTTTTCCATAAGCTTATGTACGTTATGTTTTTCTTTTTTACGCATATACTTATAATAACATTGTTTTTTCTAAATGTCCTTTTTGTTTAATCTTCTAATGAAATTTCACATGTACGTGGTTATAGATATGGCCTTTCTTAACTTCACTGATTTTAATAAATAAAATTAAACCTTTGAATGTTATTCACAAATGGGTCTACCAAAAAACGTGATTTAACTTATGTAATCAGCCCAATCCATATGTATTACAGAATAGTACTTCATTGCCAAATTCTAATTCAGCCAATATATAATAAATTTTTGTGTTCTTCTCATGTTGGGCTTTCTTAACAGAAAATCTGGTATTGAAGGCATTAGCTTGCAACTTAATTAATGTATCTGCAAGATTATTGGCATATTGGGGGCACCTTTTCCCTTCAGAGTCTTCTAAAACCAAATATAACAGTGATGGTAGGGCTGGATGTAATCCATATGGATCCTAAATTTGTGAAATTTAAGTGGCAGAGTGTTAGATATGTTTTAGTTGAACAAACCTGAGCTTAGAAATGTGCTCCATTTGGATGGTTTATCAGAGGTTAACTTCCAGACAGTGTTCACTAGCGTCCTGTTTATGCGCTCAACTGTTCCATTGGTCTCAGGATGATAGGGAGTAGAAAGCGCGCCTCTTACTCCCATTAGTTGGTTGATCTTCATGTTAAGATTCTGATATGACTGGACAATAAGCTCTGAATAGCTAAGACGAAGTGGTTAGAATCTGCCAACCCTGATAATAGTTATAATTAGTCAAGCGCCTTGGGATGAGGTGATACTGGGTCAGGAAGGGCAATTATTGGATCGCCTCCAAGTAAGGCAATAAGGCAATGTCAACATTTGATAAATATTGAGTAGATCGCCTTGAATAAGGCAATAGGGATTTTAAGAATAGTATACTCTGCCAAAGCCAATGAGAATAGGGTGGAACTGAATAGTCTAGGCTAAGAGAGTGGTATCAACCAAAGTCGCTGATATATGTGAGATGAGATGCTTTAGGATGGAGGTTGTTAATAGGAAAGTGGAGAGAACTGCAGAAGACATCTGCTAATATTAAACTGAATAAAGAAGTGTGGTTGGGGCTAATTGCTTCTTATTTTCATTATATCCATAAGTTGTTTTGAATAATGACAATCCTCACATCATCCGTCCGTTTTTTAGTGGGTTTGACCCTGTGCAATTCTTATGGCATATCCCAATGATACCGCCAAAATTATAACAGTGGTGCTCACTACAGTTGGCCCATTTATCAACCTCAAAAAAATTCTCCGTTTGCCACCCATGTCGCATCAAGCCTGCTTTGACAGGGTATCTTCATGACAAACTACCCCAACCAAATATGTGAAGCTTAAGCTTGCTTTAGATGCTATGCTCAAGGATCAGGATGAGTCCCTTCAGGAACTAAACAATGTAATGAACCATCTTAACAGCACGTTTAGTCAATTGCATATCCTTGGCCAACAAAAACAGACAACTTTCTAATCGCTTGGATGATACTACTGAATGACTGCATTGTGCAGAGCGAAATTGGATGGTACCTCCCAGTCCCTTCATTGAGAAGTGGATAATCGACAAGGTGCTCTTGGGGGTAATTGTATTATGGATAATATGGCACTGGCATGAGCTACTACATCCAGGATGGAAGCTCTGTGGATGACTATGTATCAGAGAGTCAATTTTCCAATTAATGGTTGTACTTCCCATCAAAGAGGCCCACGCCACCCTCAGAGCCACAGATAGCCTGTCCGCCGCTGGACCAGCTCCTCATTGAGATACCGCTTATGGGCCTCAACCCATTCCTCAGTACGCTCCAAAGGTTCTCAGCTATTAAAGGGAGGAGGACTTTTGTATCAATAAGCTGCCTAAATTTGATTGTTATAAGAATATCCATGGCTTCTTTAAACTATTTGAGTTTGCAGTGGATGAAGCCTCAGATCACCATAAAGCTAAACTGTTAATATCCGCCTTGGATGTTGGGAGTGCTGACCAAGCCACCTGCTACCTTCCAAGAAGTGCCGTACTTACCAAGAAGTGAAGGATACCATGCTGCAGTTGTTTGGTGGTACTGCAAAGATGTCGCAGTGGAAGGCTGAATTCTTGACCATTGAGTTCTAACGTAATGAGACCATCACTGCATTTGCTGACTGATTTATGGTGGAAACCAATGTGCTGATTAGGGCAGGGACTATATCTGAATCTGATGTGTGCATCACAATGACCTCCGCAGTGAAGCCATACCACAATATTTAATGTCATGGCTCCAATTTTGGAGGGTGACGTACCCCTGCTCGAAAATTTTTAGTTTCTGTGCCATCTATCTGCTACTCTCCCTCCACTCAATGCAGAGCAGAAACATACCGCCGCCATTGCCAGATCGTCTTATTTGGTGGAATTCTCCCATCCTGCTCAGATTCTGCTGAGCAACCCCTAGCTTTATTATAATCAAGTGCCTCACCCTCAACCAAGTTGCCCCCAGCAGTTTGACTTCCGCTAAGGCCCCGCTTATAAAAATCATTGGCAGCCCAATTACTGTCCTGGACCTAATTACAGCAATCGTCAGCAATCATACTATTGACCTATCCTGATTAAGCTTATTATTTATAATCAAACTATTGGCCTGGCCCTTCTTATGAGAACCAAGGACGCTGACCCTATGAGGTTAATTGTTTTGATACAGTTGTTTAGGCCACCTTGCGTGGAGCTGCCCTAACCGTCATGTTCACTACGTGCAACAGGATCAATAATAACAGGTAAAAGATGGAGCGTAGTAGAGCTGGGACTCTCTACCTCTGCTATCCAACCCCACACATCCTACCTGAACCTATTGTAGTATATCCAGTGGAAGTCACTCGATATGATGATTGGTTTATATACCAGAAACTGGTTGGAAGAGTAACTTATTGAAATGGGCGCAAGAAAATGCCATGGCAGATGAAGGACCTCAGGAATGACTGAAGCCGTACGCCAGTCAAATGTTTGGCCAAGCCTCTTCAAAAAAAGCTGGATCCAGCCACAGATGCGCCAACACTGAAAGATGTAAACGTCGATCTCCAAGTGGACAATAATGTTAAAGAGTACCCTAAAGTTGGTGAGGGGATTATGAGCTTTCTTGAGAACAAAGATCCCTAAATGTCCAAATATTAAAAATCAAAATTCTTTTTATTATAAGTTTACATACTGTGACATTTTTGTAGTAAAATTTTGAGTTCATGCTATAATAGATATAGGCGCCCCAGTCAACATAGTTTCCACTAAAGGTGGCGAAATTGATGTTAAAACCTGATGTAGAATTTTATATGGCGTATGGGACCGCTGGAGCGGAAAGCACGGCCTCTGAGGGAGCTTACAGCGCACTATCTTTACAGTTTGGGTTGATTATCATGGTAGCTATCAGGATTTTAACCAGATGGATCCTTCCAATAGTATCTGAATTAGAGTTTTGTTTAGTCAGGCATAATTGACAGCTAATCGCCTAGTTTAGATCTATTTTCACGTTATATATTTAATCAAGTTTAGTTTTGGCAGAAGCTGCGTTTGCTGCTGAAATGCCATCCAAAGATCATTGTGGGAGTTTCTGGTGAAAAGCTGATGAATCCACTATGAACCATCTGAAATTGGTTTCATCAACTAATTTGGAGCACCAGCGACCCATGCCAAGGATGCTTGAAGTCCTATTTATTTACAAATTTATATATGATCGATCAGAGACTTATGCTGAGGATGGATTGACCTAATTTAACATTTGGTGATCAGATGAGCGGATCTGAGGGAATCACTATGAAGTATGAATTAATAAGTTTACAATCTGATAGAGCTTTGGAATCAAGAGGCCAATGGGTATTCAGTATTTGATTGGCCAAAGAGTACTTGGGCGCAGTAGCCCTGAAAGTAGTATAAATAGTTATTCTTTCCCTCCTAATAAACATCTCTCTTGCACCAATCTTACTTTTATTCGATATTGGCTAATACCGTGTTAGAGAAGGAGTAGCTAGGATAGGGGATCCTCAATAGGCACGGAAGATCACGCCTGGAGTGGCCAGCGCTGCTAGCTCCCATGACTCCTCCTTATGAGGAACCAGTGGGAACCTGGCCAGCTAGCTACCAGCGGATGAGCTGACAGGCCGCCAACCTTGCAGGGTGCAGTGCGGGAGTTGCCATAGCCGCCCAAGAAGAGGGATGAACTCTCTGGGGCATTCCCAGATGGTGAGTGAAGGGTCATGAGGGTGGGGCAGCGTGGAAGTTCCTGAGCCGCCCAGGAAGTGGGTACGACTTTCCAGGGCACACGCCAAGGACGCCTGAGGCTAAAGGTGAAGCTGTTGGTGGTTATTTGGTGGGTTGGACGCAGGACTTGTAGGTGTTGGCACGTCAATGAAGGCGAAACAGCAAAGGGCCACCAGTCTTTATACTGCTTGGCCTGGCACACTAGCGGAGCCCAGGGTCAATTTTGCGACAGTAGCCCTGGTGATAATGCTACCAATTAATAATTATGACCTGCTAATTGGAACTTCTTTTATGAAAGACTTTGAGGCTGTCATTGATATGACAGCAGAGACCTTCAAAATTCTAGGGCAGCAGATTTCAATTTACTTTACCTCCAGCTGATTACAAAATGATCTTTTGCACATGGGACATAACAACCTTTCATAAAGTGATGGGGTGATTCCAGTTCACTATCATTAACTAAAGAGCATGACCTGGACCTTCCCCAGAAAATATATGAATATCAAGGGCTGCCGCTTAGAGCTGTTGGATCTATATCTATTCCTTCTGGACACCAAGTAATATCAAACACTGTTAGAGGTGAAAGTAGCAGCCAGGCTCTATAAGGAGGTCATTGGCTCTTATTAGCAAACATGGCTTGAGCCTCATGTGGCTTCAGGCATTATACTTCTGGTATATAAGAAGATTAAGGTCTTTTTTAGCAAATCTACAGAATGAAATAATGCAAATTCGCTGACACCAAGTAGCATATTTACACTTTCCCCAGTTGAGGAGGTCCTCTGGGTTCATGAGTTTGGGTTGCTGGGTGAATTTGGTCTACCCATTGAGCCGCAACCCAGCGTAATGAAAGTGGCACCACATAAAAATTTAATGGGGTTATCAGAAAATCAGAAGGATCAGGCGATAGCTTTATATGACAAATATAAGGAGATTTTTACCGTTGACAACTATGATTTAGGGTGCGCTCAGGGGGTGGTCCATCAATCAGACACTGGGTATCATCCCTCCATCAGGTCTCGGCCAATTCGCCAATCTAGGGAAGCTGAGGAAGTAGTGACCAAAGAACTTTAAAAAGCTGCTAGATCAAGGGATGCTCAAACCATCAAATAGTTTGCGGACTTTGCCTGTTCTAATTGTCAAAAGGAAGGACTTTACCAACTGGGTAGTGATAGACTACTGGAAGCTCAACAGTATTACTAAGGAGGTTTCATACCACTTGCCATGGATCAACAATGCCTTGGATCAGTTGTGAGGAGCTTGTTACTTCCCAGTAATAGATTTTATATTGTGTTACTGGCAAATTTAGCTGCTCACGGTGGAACAGGAGAAATGCACCATAATCATATCCAAAGGGCTTTTTCAACTGAACCATATGTCTTAAGGACTGTGTAACGCCCTGGATACGTTCCAACGGGAAATGGACACCATCATTGATACTCTAAAGCTGTCATGCGTTCTCATGTACCTCAATGACATCAATGTAATTTCCCACAAGTTTTCTAAACACTCTAACCATTTGGAGGAGGTATTCCACTGGCTGGCTGAGGCCAACATCAAGAACAAACCCCATAAATTCCGCTTCTTCAAGGACCAACTGTAGTACATCGGTTTTATGGTAGTTGTGACAGGATTGAAACCCTAACCAGCCAAGGTGGAGGCTATCCACAAGATGACTATGCTAACCAGTAAGCGTGACATTCAGGTATTTATTGGGGATGGTCAGCTACTACCAACGCTTTAAGCCTGACTTCAGTTGTATTAGAGGTCCTCTGTTTGAGTTATTAAAGAAGGATGCCGCGTTTGAATATATGGAACGTTGACAATTTCCTTCAATACACTTCAGACAGCAGTAATCAGTGCCCCAGTACTGCACTACCCCAATTTTGATAAGGAATTTATTGTCCAGACGAATGCATCCCTTTCCGCCGTTGGGGCGGTCCTATCCCAAAAAGACGATGAGGGGGAGGAGCACCCCATTGCACACTGCATTTGGAGCTTAAACTGCCATGAAAGTAATTATACCTTGACTAAGAAGGAGTGCTTATTGATGATCTACGCATATAAGCATTTTAGGGTGTATTTGCATGGAGTAGAGTTTAAAGTCGTTCCAAATCATGCTTCATTGTGCTAGTTGAAGAACCTCAAGGAGTCTGAAGGGCGCCTAGCCCGATGGGCACTTAAACTGAAGGTGTACAAATTTGAGATCCTCCACCAGCATGGAGCAAACACCATAACATTCATTGCTTATCAAGACTACCAACGGTTGCCATCACAGCGGATCTGAGCAATGTGGTTTACAATAAAATTCTCAGCAGAAAGTATGATGATAAGCCGTCTCAAGTCATAGAGTCATTAAAATGAAATGTGAACTAATACCTTACAGTGGAATAGGGATATAAAAACGTATTGGAGACTCTACAGTGAACTTCCCACGACCCTCTGGCATGGCCTAGCTTTATTAGGATTTCATATAAGGCATTCAGGCATGGTGGAGTGTGTAAAGGCGTTGGAATTGTTGCGCCTCAGTATTATTGGGAAAGAATGAACTTCTTTGTGCTTGAACCCATTTCCTGCTGCCACTAGTGTCAAGTGTAAAAGCTGTTCGCCAGAAGACTTCATACTCCTTTTGAAACCATATTTTTCTTGGCATAAAGTTTCTCTTGATGTCTTTGGCCCTCTGCTAACAGAAGCTAACTGGTCCAAATACATTCTGGTGGCAATCCACTACTTGAATAGGTGGGTTGAAGCACGGGCAATATGGGATTTGGGGGAAGTCACAATGGCCAAGTCCAGAAAAGAATGTATTATCCAGCGACATTTTTGTCATCAGTTTATTTTACTGATAATGGAACTAACTTCACCTCCAACGTCCTTCCAAAACTGAACAAGCTTATGGCCATCTATGGGGCTTTCTTGACCCAATACCACCCCAAATCTAATGAAATGGTTGAGCGGGTTAATGGGACTTTAGTGAACATACTCCATAAATTTGGTAGCATATTGACCTTCAAATTGTTTTTTCATTCCTTTTCACCACCATTTTCGCACATAACATCAGCTACCAATCAGCCATGATGAAAAGTAATTTTTCAGTTACTATATGGATGAAACCCTGCTCTTCCAGCACTGCTCTATGCCTGTGTAGAAGATACTGGTGTAATGGATCTATAATGTTATTTGACTAGCCTAGCTGACACATTAATCAAGTTGAAAACTGAAGCGTACCCTTCAGTATAGCTAAGAAGATAAGAAATCAAGCTGCCAATCAGTAATGGTGTAGAAGGCTGGCTCAGTTCAAAGATGAAAATATGGTTTTATTCCATGACTAACATGGGTTTGGTCAGAAGCACAAATTATCCAGCATATGCATTGGTCCATTTGAAACTATTGAATTAATAGGTGTTGACTCCTATACTATTAAAACCTGTGACTGGTCGGATTACTAACCAAGTGCATGAAAAGTTCCTTTGGGTATATAAACGATAAGAGACTTATTTTCCAGTCAAGGGGTAATGTTGAGATTCTGATATGACAGGATGATAAGCCCTGAA